>JAVLUX010000013.1:43685000-43962500 GCA_032164185.1 Moxostoma hubbsi
TGCACTTCAGAATAGTCACCCTGCAGGACTTCATACAGACACCAGAGATGCGTCAGACCTTTGTGCAGTCGAGGAGGTTATTTAACAGCTCAGTGAGGAGAGGTCTCTCAGAGAAATCTAATTAACGCAATAATAACATTTAAAATGCACAATATCAGATGCTGAATGCAGGCGAAGCACGCTCTGCAGAAATCAATAGTTTACTTGTCAATAAAAAAACAATCCCTTTCTGCATCATTTAAACCCACTAAAGCAAGAAAATACATCTTTCCAAGACGTTTTGAAGCTTATAACCCTAATGTTACAAGACTGTCCTGTTTATATGTCACCATACTTCCCAACAACAGTATATAGCATGCAAAAAGCAGTATGCAAAATGACAATGCCCAAGTGTACGGATGTGGTATTCTTAGGAATATTTATACTACACAACTGCATACTAAAACAACGTGGATTACTAATGGTCGAGAAGAAAGTTCCTTATCCAATTCAGTACCTTCTCTGAAAGTACAGGAATTCTGATGCAGTTGACAATCCCCCCGGAGCAACCTGGAGTTAAGTGCCTTGCTCAAGGACACAATGGTGGTGACTGTGGGGATCAAACCAGCAACCTTCTGATCACCAGTTATGTGCTTTAGCCCACTACGCCACCACCACACCATATATGCAATATGTCAATGACCTCTGTTATGATTGGCTAACTTCAACGCACCAACATAGTTCACATTTTTTAGTTCATCAGGTGGGGTCATATTTCTGAATACTGAATTGGTGTTATATTTCAATATGAGCAGTCATATATTAAAGGGAGAGTTCTTCCAAAAACGAAAATTTCCTTACACTCATGCCATTCCAGATGTGTTTGACTGCAAGTGAAAATTTTTAGGAGAATATCTCAGCTCTGTGCAAGTGACACAATGCAAGTGAACGGTGACCAGAACTTTGAAACTCTAAAATGAACATAAAGGCAGCATAAAAGTAATCTATACGACGAGGTGGTTAAATCCATGTTTTCAGAAGCGATATGACAGGTGTGGGTGAGAAACAGATCAATATTAAAAAATAAACAATATTTTTTACTAGAAATTCTCCTTTTGCTGACCAGATATACACATAAGAATGTGGAAGTGAAAGTGAAAATGAAGATTTATAATTAAAAAGGGCTTAAATATTGTTCTGTTTTTCACACACACCTATCATAGCGCTTCTTAAGATATGGATTAAATCACTGGAGTCTTATGGATAACTTTTATGCTGCATTTATGTGCTTTTTGAGATTCAAAACAAATGAGAGAATTTTCATTTTTAGGCGCACTATCACTTTAAAAAACACATGGTTGTGATCAGAGTCGGGAAGCTACTCAAAACTTATAGTTCACCTAATAAAATAGTTCAAGCTTTCAGATATATCAATTGGATTATATTATTTAATTCTCCAAATCAGAAGTGATTGTAGTATTCAATAACATCACCTGATATTTATGTATTAAATTAATGTAATTTTCCCTAACGTAAATGAACCATAAGTAGTCAATCGTCTAGGTTACGGATGTAACCTCCGTTCCCTGATGGAGGGAACGAGACATTGTGTCGAAGAGGCGACACTAGGGGTCTCTCTCGGCGGAAGTGCACCCGCAGCCGTCCCCGGATCGCCTCCATCGGCAGCCGCATCGTCCTCAATCCCGTGGGAAGAAAGAGCAACGCGGGGGGGGGGGCGTTTGGAGTGGCGTTCCTTCGGTTGAAGGAAAGCCGCGACCACGACGTCGCCATGGTCATGCTCTCGCAGTGAGAACATGAACCATCCACAAACGCTGCCTCGGTGTGATCGCAGCCCAGACACACGTGACAACGCCTGTGGACGACTGAAGCGGAGAGCACTCTACCGCATCCAGGAACTACACAAGGGCAGAAAGGCATCTTTATAAAGACGCGTTGTGAAAAGAACGTTCAACGCCGCTGTGTATTGCTCTTATAGAGGAAAAAACTCTTTTAGAGAAAATCACTCTTTTAATAACAACTCTTTTAGTTGCACTGTCGAAGCGGCCAGGGGCAAACTGCACTGTTGTGCAGAGAAGGAGTAAGCCGCTGTTGTGCACCGTAGATCCAACAGCAGATCGCTCAGAGGTAAGAGGAACAGGTGTGTGACTTGCAGCTCGCTGTATACACAACCATCGGCTCCGAGGTGAATTTCTGACGTATTTCCCCGCCTTTATACCCGTATGTCCGGGGGCGGGGTATGCAAATAACGTCTGCCAACTTCTCATTGGCCTTTTTTCATAGATCAGAGGTATATTCGGCGCTCAAGAGAGACCCCTAGTGTCATAACGTCGAAGTGAGCGACAGACGGGGAAATATAGTTACCACAAAATGAACCATGTTTACTACAGTCATGGTTACTACAATATAACTATAGATATACAGTGAGCGTACATTTTTAATGAAAGCGTTTTATGGTTTTCTGAAGGTGTTTTTACTGATTTTCTGTTTCAGTGGCATATCCTAAATTTAAAGGCTTGTAACTCAATAAAAAAAAAAAAAAAAAAAAAAAAATTAAAACAAAGAGAGGGTCAAGTGTTTGGTATCATTGTAAAGAACACTTTTCAAGTTTTTTAATGATATAGATTATGATACATTCTGAGACTGTCAGCCTAAGAAACGGCTAAAAAAAATCACGCCAAAAAATTTACTTTTTTTTTTTTTCTTATTTTTCCTGAATTTGACATTATATATCTCTGGGTGTGAATAAGGTGCTTTTGTTTTGTTCCCAATCACCTCAACTCTCAACTGCATCAGAGAAAAATTGTGTTGATATGATAAAGCAATCAAAAGTTATAACATTACAAATATCATTGATCATAGTGTCCTAAAGCCTCTCCAAACAAATAAAAGATAATAATTGTACATAAGAACTAATTACACATGCAAACACAACAATGACTAAAGGTTTGCATAGCATGCAGACATGATTTTAGTCATGAGATTTCACAGAATGAGTTTCATTCTGTGTCATTTGAGTCATCATTGAGTCTGTGTCATGTATTTGGCGCCATCTCCTGGTGGTCATATGTAACATTGTGCTTCATGTGGATTATCTAATGATCTATACATCTGATTATCTTGTGTGTGGACTCGTTTGAAAGATAATCACCTCATTCAGTTTCATTCTGTGTCATTTGAGTCGTCATTGAGTCTGTGTCATGTATTTGGCGCAATCTCCTGGTGGTCATATGTAACATTGTGCTTCATGTGGATTATCTAATGATCTATACATCTGATTATCTTGTGTGTGGACTTGATTGAAAGATAATCACACCCTCTAAATAATGATATGTGATAGTTTATATTCTGTTTATATTTCGTGAAGCTATAAGCAAAAACGCAGCATTTAAGCAGCATGAACATAATCATCAAAGACATATATTTAGCTGTTACTCGCAGAAAAAAAAAAACTGGTTGTGTTCTACTATTTGAGAGATTTCCAACAACATATGATATATGGCTATTTGATCAGTTTGATGTTTTTACTGATTGTTTTACTGATATATGTAATGCAATTGTTTTTTTGTTTTTTTCATGGACCCGCCAAGGGTTATCAAAAGGGAAATGTGTCAAAAAACATTTCTATGAGCTTTTATTTTTTTGCCTAGAGTGGCGTCTTGAGGTATTATAAACCTTATTTCCATTCTTGGAAAAATCGAGTTTTCAATGGTGCATTCTCTTTAAGGGCCTGAAACTGGTCATATAACATTACAAATCAAAATAAAGAAATAAATACAAAGCCTTCAGGGAAACAAACATTTGTTATTGTTCAATCATTTGTTTGTACAACCCTTTGAT
Source organism: Moxostoma hubbsi (assembly GCA_032164185.1). Lineage (NCBI taxonomy): Eukaryota > Metazoa > Chordata > Actinopteri > Cypriniformes > Catostomidae > Moxostoma > Moxostoma hubbsi. Next base: position 43,688,838 of record JAVLUX010000013.1, read on the forward strand.
GTAAAGTTTTACAGCAGTACTTACCCGTACTCGCTGTACCTCGATGAACATGGCTCTTTGAAAGGCTTTCTCCCACAGCACGAGTTCAGATCCGAGCTCAACGCTGTAGCAGATACTCTGACCGTGACCCACCAACACACTGAAGCAAAAGGGCTCACTGTCCCGCAGCTCACCGTCCTGCTGTACGCCCACATAAAACTTCGGCTGAATCCAGCAGTCTTCTGCTATCCACAACTAGATGACAGAAAAGAGATACGCTTGACAAGTGTGTTAAGTAAAATCAAACCACATCTCCTAATGGAAACACTTCGTTTTTTGGGCTGTAACTGTAATAGCCGGGATTTCTTTGACTTTGGGGACTTTTAGGACTGTGAACTTTTTTAATTTGTCTACTAAAAATGTCCAACAGTGAATGTGCAAACATCAAAGGGGATTTAGATCATATTTGTCATGAAAATTCCTGCCACAGTGTCTTTACAGCATCTCAAATTCTGTTTTCTGTTTAATAGAATTCTGTGCTGGGAATGGCGCTAATAGAAATGATTTTTTTTTTATCAATATTAAAATCAAATTTCATAGCTAAAATTTTATGCATCCTAAATACACACAATTAAATAACAGTTACATGCTTTTTGAATATTTTGGTAAAATACAGCTTGATTGGAAATGATGCCAAAAATAATATTCTGCTCACAATTTCAATTTCCCCGGATTTATTTTTATTTGTATTTTTTTTTCCAAGTGTGGTGGAAATGACACCACACATGTGGGACAGTCGCATTTTATGAAACAATTATAGAAATCATTTTCACACAATTAATATTGAAATAGTTTATGTATATTTCACCATTAGTTTTAGATGATCATAGTCTTAAACATGTAATTATATGTATTTTGATAATTGATTTTCATTAGTTTATTACATAATAATCTATACAACAAAAGGCATTTGAAAAGTACCAAAAATAAATGATGTAGGTCTTGTAAAAAGTTTCCAATTCAGTTCTAATGTGACCTTCATATTACAAACATCAAACAAAACTTTAAAATCTGTTTTAATTAAAAAAAAATCAACCGATATGACATGAAATCGGCTAAATGTTAACCTATATTAAATTACTGCATTAACTATTGTCAAGACTTTAGAAAGGCTACATTACCGTCAACGGTAGCTTAAAATACAATAAGATCAGGCATGTGTTTAAAGAAAGCAAACAGGGTTAATCTTGATTTGAAGTCGACTTCAAATGACAAGCAAAAACTAATATAGATAATTCAGTCTTTATTAATAAATATCAAACATGTCCCACCTTATGAACTTTAAAAAGAACCTCACAGAGGTGAAAAGTGGCTTCTGCTTGAGTCCAGTCCGATGCTGTGACCTGATAATGACACACAAGAGCAAATCATTGTTCTGTTAATGTCACTTCCACAAATAGAGTTTCAAATTCTTAAAAAAAATGGGTTCATAATCTTCAGAAAATCTGTGCGTAACACTTTATAATAAGGTTGTATTTGTTAACATTGGCAAATGCATCAGTTATCTTGATCTAACAATAAATAACAGGTTTTTACTGCATTTCTTAAACTTATTTAATGTTCATTTATAAAATACAGCTGTTCATTGTTAGTCCATGTTCAAAATGCATTAACTAAAGTTAACACATATAACTTCCATTAAATAAATGTGCTGAAATTATTAATCAACATTAATCAAGATTCATACGTCCTAAAAACACTGCAAAAAAAGCAGACAAGAGTATTTTTGTCTTATTTTTCAACATCTTTAATATCTTATCAAGACTTGTTTTCTTGTAGCAAGTCTAGTGCAACTTTAATGCTTAATCGTTTAAGCTCTGAAGGTGTTTTTAAAGATTTCCTGTTTCAGTGTCTTACCCACAAACAATTAAAGGCTTATAATTCTACGGAAAAAAACAAGAGGGTCAATTGTTTGGGATCGTTGTAAAGAAAACGTAAAAAAAAATTAGGATATCGATTATGAAACATTCTGAGACTCTCAGCCAAAGAAACTACTGAAAAAAAAATAGCACAAAAACAATATTATAATTTTTTTGACATTTGACATGTTATATCTCTTGGTGTAAATGAGGTGACTCTGAAAAACTGCTTTTGTTTTGTTCCCAATCCCGTCAACTCTATCTGATACATTTTGTGTTGATACAACGAAGCAATCAAAAGTTATAACATTCCAAAAATTATTTATCATAGCTTACAAAAATGTCTCCATGTGTCCAAAAGTCTCTCAAACATAGTAATTGCACATTACAAACTAATTACACATGCAAACACAACAATGACTAAAGGTTTGCATAGCATGCAGACATGATTTTAGTCATGAAATTTCACAGAATGAGTTTCATTCTGTGTCATTTGAGACATCATTGAGTCTGTGGCATGTATTTGGCGCCATCTCCTGGTGGTCATATGTAACATTGTGCTTCATGTGGATTATCTAATGATCTATACATCTGATTATCTTGTGTGTGGACTCGATTGAAAGATAATCACCTCATTCAGTTTCATTCTGTGTCATTTGAGTCATCATTGAGTCTGTGTCATGTATATGGCACCATCTCCTGGTGGTCATATGTAACATTGTGCTTCATGTGGATTATCTAATGATCTATACATCTGATTATCTTGTGTGTGGACTCGATTGAAAGATAATCATCTCATTCAGTTTCATTCTGTGCCATTTGAGTCATCATTGAGTCTGTGTTATGTATTTGACGCCATCTCCTGGTGGTCATATGTAACATTGTGCTTCATGTGGATTATCTAATGATATGTACTTATGATTATCTTGTGTGAGGGCTCGTTTGAAAGATAATCATCTCATTCAGTTTCATTCTGTGTCATTCGAGTCATCATTGAGTCTGTGTCATGTATTTGGCGCCATCTCCTGGTGGTCATATGTAACATTGTGCTTCATGTGGATTATCTAATGATCTATACATCTGATTATCTTGTGTCTGGCCTCGTTTGAAAGATAATCACCTCCTCTAAATAATGATGTTATAAGCATAAACATTCCTACGTTTTGTTATATTTCTCAGAAAACAATACTTAATATTTCTTGTCATTCTGCTTCACAATTAAGTGTATTATGTTTTAAAAATGTTTCAATATTTTTTACAGGAAAACGAGACAAATTTTGTTGTTTTTGCAGTGAAAGTATTGTTAGTTCATGTAACTACTGTAGTTAACTAATGTTAACGAATATAACTTTACAGTGTTAAACTAATTGTACATGCTAATATGCATCATATTAGATGATAATTTGTCATGTTCTTGTCTTCAGACATAAATAACACTGCCATTTCCATAAATTTTCAATTATGAATATGCCAACCGACTAACAGAGATGTAAGCCTAATGTAACAATCTATTATTTCTACACAACCCTAAGATAAAACTGAACGAAATCTAATCCTTAATGAGATGCTAATGAATGTCTCTCTTTGCTTGAAGGCACAATAAATGCTGTTTCCTCAATATATCTCTTTATTAATTCACTCATGCACATTTCATAAATGACTAAGAATCATCAGCACAAAATTCAAAACTATTATTTTTACAAAGTTTATCAAAACCACTTATGATAATGTTAATGCACCCAGTCACGCCGAGGACGACTTTGAATAGCAGATAAATATGCATTTTGGCAGTTCGCTGTTTTATGCATTTCATTCATTTCATTCATTAGACAGCGCACACAGAGAAGCATTTTTAAGGATGCCTCTAAAATGGCACACAAAACAGAGCCAAAAAAAGTGCAAGGTTGTATTTCATAACTGATGAAACCTCCTGCCTTCAGGCATAATGGGGAAGATAACACATTTGTCACAAATAAGGCTGCAGCAGGTAATGCCCCCCCTCAGTCCATTAGATCAGAATAGATTGATTATATATATATAATTATAATGAATGTCCCAAGTCAAAGACCACCAAAGAACGTGCATTGTTGTCTAGTAGATAAAACGTTGGCAGTGTTCTAAATGGCATACGCATATTACTCCTAATTTTGCAATATGCCAAATTGTAACCTATAACTATGTCAATGGAAGTGATATAAAGCATAATTTTTTTAACATAACATTCTTCAAACATTATTTGTCCAGAGAGTCAAAAGTACAGATGCACAATAATATCAGACATCAGCCAAACAAGCTTCCATCATTCAGAATTCAGTTAATGTCAAACTATCAGTATCTGCAGATGTTGCTGTAAATAATTGGATATCGGTATCGGCACAACAGTTTTGTATCAGATAAAATACAATAAAATAACTAATAATTATTTTAATAATAATAATAATAACTAATAATTTATTTTTACTAAAAATAAAAAAATACAACTGTATTTATTTCTGAGATGATAACTGGACAGCACTCATTGAATTAAAACATATCCAACCAATTGCTGGACTTCATATATTTAAACGATTATACTAATTAGTGTAAAAGTTTACTCAAAAAGACATAAAAAGCTAGAAAAATTTAAATAAACCAAATTTTTTTTGGTAAAGTTTAAAATAAGATTACATTTGATAACATTATCAAATAGCATTAGTTAACAAACTAGCAATGAACAATACTTTTACAGGATTTATTAATCTTGGTTAATGTTCATTTTAACATTTATGCAAACACATTTTTAAAGTCAAAAGCTGTATTTGTTAACATTAGTTAATGCACTATAGACTAACATTAACAAAGATTACTAACACTGTAAAAAAAAAAAAAAAAAAAAAAAAAAAATATATATATATATATATATATATATATATATATATATATATATAAATGAATAATTTACTAATATATATATTAATATACAATGTACTATATTAACTATTAATTAACTATTAATTAACAATGTACTATATATATATATATATATATATATATATATAATGTACAATGTACTAATATCTATCTATATATATATATATATATATATACATACATACAATGTACTATATTACTATTAATTAACAATGTACTAATATATATATATATATATATTAAAATACAATGTACTATATTAACTATTAAATAACTATTAATTAACAGTGTACTATATATATATATATATATATATATATATATATATATATATATATATATATATATATATATATATATATATAGCATTGTTAATTAATGACAACTAATGAGAATGTTACTAATTTAAACAAATGTAACCTTATTATAAAGTGCTAAGGCCATTTCAGTAAGATTTGATTCATTTCCATGACTGTTCCAGGCCTACAAATTAGTATTTGTTTCCAGGTTTTCCATGAACGTGGGAACCCTGACAACTTTAAACAAACAAACAAAAAAAGCGAAATATCGGTAGAAATGTGTCAACACATTTTCGAGGATTGTCTATGTCGCGGTTGTGAAAAATGCTGCATGGTTCTCGAATTTGCGTTCCAATCAGAGGTTGCACTTCAAATAACGACAGATCTGCGTTACTACATTTCCACCATGATCTATTTGCCATCATGACTTTTGCATAATTTTTTAAAGTAAGAGTTTAGCTTAAAATCATAGCAAACCCGTTTCATGTTGAGATATAGAAGCCTCATTTTGCCTGGATTGAACAACAGTAATAAAATAGTAAAATAGTAGTTTTAATAATTAGTAACATATAAAGTTGTTTCGCTACAGGTCAAATAAAAATAAAAAAATGTAAAAAGTTCTACCATTATTTTAAAATCATTATTTTTTAATCACTTTCACATTAAATTCTGACCTATATAATTACCGACCAAAATATCAACGAAAATCGCAATATAGTTTTTAGCTTTCTGTATATCGCCAATCCTTAGTGGGCTGTAAACTAACTCTGTACCACTGACTACATGATCTCCATGTGTGGGAATACACTTCCGGATTAAATATTGACATGGAAAAGTTGGAATGTTTCTCCACACATCCATGAACTTACCGGAGGACTCCTGAAGATGAGCAGAGACGATCCTCTCAATGCCAGAAACCTGCAGCCATGAATCGGGTCGGCATCGCTCCCTTGTACGTGCTCACACACCCAACCCATATGGACAATCTGCAGAAAACATTCACAGCGGAAAATCAATTCCACAGCACTCCAGCGGATTCTTACAGCAGAATATCAGAGTGTGTTTGCTCAGCACACATTGGCAGGTCTCGTTTGCCAGTATTGGATTTCTTCTCAAGTAAATATGTGATTGAATTACTCTGCTGCTTATGAATTTAAAATCGTAATGCAACAAAGATTTGGGAATTGTCAGAGGTCATTATGCGATCTCAATGAGATGTTGATTTTCTTGATTATGACATATTTCATCCCTAAATGGGAAAAAAACATAATGATACCGGAGAGAGAGGTGGCCCAGATGAAATGGATTTTGCCCGTTATGATTTAAAGACAAATACAAGAGTAAAAATGACCAACCTGATCATCAGGAGAACAGTATTTGTTTGCCGATTTTATCTGAAACAGATCAAAAAATACACTTGGAGAAAACATTTATATTTGAGAACTTGTGAGTCTTTCAATGACACTTTTAAAGGAGTATTCCCTAGTTACTAAACACAACTTAAAATATACTTGGATATTAAACTGCATCATACTAACATCACAGGCTCATTATTTTTAATATTTAATATGTCAAATAAAATCAACATACACGTTCAGTCAATTTTACAAAGAATATGACATCCCTTACAACTAGAGGAAGACCGATATATCTGTTTCACCGATTAATCGGTGCCGATAGTTGCCAATATTCTTCCTCAATCTTTCATCATTGACAATAATCATCCATATTTAATCCTCACTTCAATGCATATTTGCATCATTTGATTAGATAATCAATTTAAACTGAAGCAAGGACATGCAATAAAAAATGCAACTATATGGAAACGTGCACTGTCAGCAGATATATCGTCTCCAACATCTTGTGTCAAATAATACACCTTATTCCTCATTAAACCTCATCTGGTAAAGTACAGTGTATATGTGTGTGTGTATTGTGTGTACACACACACAAAACCCTTCATCTGGTGAATATAGGCTATAAAAAGCTTAATATTGAAATATACAGCATTGTAACGACCAAGTCTCGGTCATATCAAAATAAGAGTCCCTGGTGTGTTTCAGGTTTGTTTACAGTTAAAAGTCCCGCATTATGCACCAAATCGTCCTTTTTTCGGATTATTATTGTGTTGTAATTGAACTACAAATTACATCTGGAATTGTGTTTATTTTGGATTTGTGTCGCCTCTATGTCTGTGTCCGTCGTAGTATGGAAAGATGTTAATAAATCATTCTATAAGGCGATTTTAAAAGCTTTAGGCCAATTTAACGGTTATCAACCACCTTAGTTATTGGTATCGCAAAATGCACTATTGGTTCACCTCTACTTACAACCCTGTTATTAGTAATAACTTTAACCACAGTTGAAGTACATTAGAAAACTTACCTATTTATATACAACATATTAAAACACCTATTCTGTATATCATGCGTTATACATTAATATGCAGGCGATTCTGGCCCTATTTTACTCCAAATTCAAAAGAAACATATAAGAAATGACATTTTGCATATAGAAAATAACGCCTATTTTAGGACCAATCGGGATTTAATTTTTTTTACATTGTGACATTATTTTCAGGACTGTTTTGTACATTTTAATTAGCAATTTTAATTCCTGCACCACTTTTTACACCCAAAAAAAAGGTCATTATGATATTCCCATAAGGACAATGTTGAACTGTGAAAAAATGACTGGGGTAAAATGTGAAGTTAAATGTCTGGACCTGTTACAATAATGAGAATTGGGGGTAAAATGTGCTTAAATGTTCTGAAAATAATGTAACAATGAAAAAAAAAATCTTAATGGTCCTAAATGTAGTCTTAGTTTTCCTTATGTGAATGTAACTGGTCCCTACTCATCCCGAATCGAACCAGGGTCTTCAGCATGGGAGGCAGGTGCACTAACGGGCTTTTACACTAAAAGCCACAAAGTGTACACTGCACAACTACTAACCAGCTATCTACCGTTACATACAATTGAATTTGACATTGTCTTTGTATTGATCTGGGTTTAAACATGACCAGGGTATTTCCTAGACAGGTTTCGCAAGATTCCACCATGCAATCATCCTTTACTGTGCATTACAGTGTAAACATAAGTATTATAAAACTGTAAGTATTTTAATGCATTATACTGTATGTATAATACACATTATCATGCTAATTGTGCAAATAAGGTACTGTCTATGCTTTTATAGTGCGCGATATTTTATAAAAATTCATTTTTAATTCAAACGTGCACAAATATTCAGTTGCTTTCAATGCTTGATCTTAATAAGTCGTGCTTATCAACAGTGAGTGACAGTATATTGACAGAATCACAGTCAGAGTCACAGTAATCCTTTAATAAACTTGCGGTCAGAATGTGTCAAACAACACTCATCTCCCATCATCCTCTCTGCTCAAGCATGTGTCACACGCTCTATTTATAGGTTATAGGTCACCACAATAACAGTTCCGTTGCACACTCACACACACACAATCAGCTGTTAATTGGACATTTAGCAATCAGTCTCCATATCCATCATTAGATGACGTAAATACTGTAATTGCACGTAAAAAAGGCAGCTGCATAGCAGTCATTTAGAGTGGGTCTGCTACAGAATATGCCCATTGGATCATCAGCGCACTAATTAAGACATGCACAGGAAATGAGATCATTAGGCAATATTCTTGGCAAGGGCTCACTTTCCAGCACAGCAAACTGGAGAATCGGGTCTAAGGAAGCAGTAATCTGGAAAGAGCCAAGTAGACTGTTATATTTAGGATTTTTTTTGTTAACCCTTTAAGCACTGAGAGTATTTTTTTTTTAAGATTTTCTGTCTCAGTGGCATACCCAAATTTAAAGGCTTATAACGCGACAAAACAAACAAGAAGGGTGTTTGTGTTTGGTATCACTGTGAAGAAAACTTAATTTTTTTTTTAATGATATAGATTATATGATACATTCTGAGACTCTCAGCCTACGAAACTGCTGAAAAATCACAACAAAAAAATGCCCAATCATGTCAACTGTATCTGAGAAACATTGTGTGTTGATACGACAAAGCACTCAAAAGTTACAGCATTACAAAAAATATTTATCCTAGTGTCCAAAAACATCTCCAAACACATAAAAGATAATAATTGTACATAAGAACTAATCACACATGCAAACACAACAATGACTAAAGGTTTGCATAGCATGCAGACATGATTTTAGCAATGAGACTTCAAAGAATGAGTTTCATTCTGTGTCATTTGAGTCATCATTGAGTCTGTGTCATGTATTTGGCGCCATCTCCTGGTGGTCATATGCAACATTGGGCTTCATGTGGATTATCTAATGAGCTATACATCTGATTATCTTGTTTGTGGACTCATTGGAAAGTTAATCAATGATGTGTGACATTTTATTTTCTGTTAATTGTTTGTGAAGTTATAAATGAAAACGCGGCATATAAGCAACACCTGTTCACATGAAACATACATTTCAAAGACATATATTTAGCTGTTACTCGCTACATTTTTGTCTGCGAGTGAGACAAATAGGTCGGTTGTATTTTACTCTTTTAGAGATTTCCAACAAGATATGACACATGTTTATTTGATGAGTTTGATGTTTTTACTGTTTGCAATATTATCTACAGTGCACTTTTTTTTTTTAAATGATAAAAATGATTTGGTCATAATGTCCCACATGCATTGGAAAGAAGAGCTTCTAGGCTTTCAAACGACACCTATTGTGTGTTGGTCAAGACTGCAGTTATTCATATTTTTACTCTTTTTTTCGCAAGCACATCTGAGCTTAAAAGGTTAAGAAAGTTGGCCTTTTAAATATTTTTACGGTTACTGAAGACTATTTAATTAGCAATATAAAGCCTATAACACGTGAATGGCTCATGTTATACAGCAATTAATATACAGAGTAGCACAACATGCTTCTCGTGTATTTTAGTTTTGTGACTTTATTTTCATGAAAATTGATCTCAAATGTCTGTAGAGTTTATTATGATAATAATAAAATGTTTTATATATATATATATAGTTGTAAAGTATATCTCAATGTGAAATTAGCTGTACACATCGTAGTAGTATTGTTGTGGGTCCTTCTAAAACGTGAGATTTACATTGAAGGAAAACAATCCACATATCATCTGTGAGGCTGTAGTGGCTGACATAAAATCACAAAACTGATTCACAAAAAAAAAAAAAAAAAAAAAAAAAAAAAAAAAAAAACAAAATCACAAAAAAACTAAGAAAAAAGCACGTTGTTCATTGTTAGTTCATGACACCTAATGCATTTAATAATGTTAACAATTACAACATAAAGTTTTACCATCATTTATAATGATTTATTTTCATTTTGGGGTGAAATACGACCAGACATGTCATTGCAAGTAAATGTATATAGATATTTATAGACTGTAAATCAGGTAGTTTTTGTATTTTTCTGTTTTTTTTGTATCTTCTGTATTTTCACACACATTAATCGCGTGTTACTTACGCTCTCCAGGGTCAAATCGTTGATATTGGTTGATATTGCTTGAAGCCAGTCTGTGCTTTCTGCTGCCGTGCAAAACTGCAGAACATGCGTGCAAACTCCATCTAAGGCAATGACTTCAAAACTGTTTGATCTGCTTGAAGAGAGAAAATACAGAAGAATAACAGATATTAAATTGACTGATAACAGTACAATGAGGTTCAGAATTGCAAACAATATGTAGCATTTATACGTATGCAATGCGCTAAACTTCCCCGTCCACTTACAATGTGAAAAATAAATAAAACTTTACAATAAGATTATATTAGTTAAGATGAATTAACAATGAACAACACATTTACAGTTGCTTATGTTACCATTAGTCAATGCATTATGCACTAACACGAACTAACAGTGAACAGTTTAAGTTGCATAAATTTGCATTATCAAGATTAACAAATGCTTTAAAAAAAAAAGAGATTGATAGTTCATGATATTTATGCATTTGGCAGATGCTTTTATACAAAGTGACTTACAGTGCACTTATTACAGGGACAATCCCCCCCGGAGCAACCTGGAGTTAAGTGTCTTACTCAAGGACACAATGGTGGTGGCTGTGGGGATCAAACCAGCAACCTTCTGATTACCAGTTATGTGCTTTAGCCCACTACGCCACCACCACTCCATGATAATGATACCTAATGCATTTATTAATGTTAATAAATGATTAACAAATTTTAAAATGCAAAATAACAGTTTTTATGACAGAGATGATATCATGATGTCACTCAAAGAATTAAACAATGTCTTCATAGCGAGGACATTTGAAAACAATATAGCATAGTGTTTGAAATAGTAGTGTCACATTTAAACTTTTAATGTTGCATGCTGCATATTGCACACTGTTTAACATACTATTGTATCTAATTGTGCAATATACGGTGTATTATTCCATTCTGGACATGTAGCAAAATATATTACAGTTACACGCAGTTCATAACGCAAGATACAAGAATGAACAAACCCCCAAGTGAATTCCCCTTCAAGTCCATTGAGATTTATTCTATTATTAATAAAGAAATGAATAAGACATCTGAGAGTCAGTGTATGTTGCAAGGACACATACTAAATTAATAAGTCTAGAGAGGATCTGTGGCACATAGAATAAATTATTTTGCCACATCATGATCCATATGAATTCTTCAGGACTACATGAAATGAAAAAAACAATCATGCTATAAATCCAAACTGTGCACAGATCTCACAGCAATATCAACACTGAACTCAAACGTCACTGTCACTTTAAATCAAGATATGTTGCTATTTCCATTCATTTCAAATGTGATGGGCATCAATCCAAATATTGAGGGACAAAATACATTTGTTTAAAGAGGGTTGTCATGCTCACTCTATCATCAAATGTACATAATGGGAAAGCTTTGAAATTTAATTTCAGTTTGTGTTGTGAGCGTGCTACAGATGACTGACTATTTAGTGATAGCTGTCAGTGGCGTTCAACGGTAAACGACACAGCTGTGACTGTTGCGTCAAAACATATTCAGTGTGACGGTTGAGACGTTTATCATTGTGGACTCTTTTTGTGTGTCTTTTCGCCATGTCTGTAGCTTTCAGGTCATCTATATGATTTACAAATGCTCAAAAAAACATTTTGCAGGTATGCATTTTAAATTTACAGGAAAATAGACTAAAATATTGATGACATCATCTTGCACTTAAACATGTTGTCCAATAAAATGCTCTCAGGATTGAGAATGCCCCTCCCCATCACAAAAAAACCACCTACTTCTGACTAGCAATAGCAAGTAGCAAAGTATTGTTCACATTTGTGATGTAAACTAAAGACTTGGCAATTTAAAAATATAGTCAGAAATTATTCAGGATTTGATGCAACAAAAATGCTATGGAAATTGACAAAATATGCACCAATATTTAAAATATGGTGGTAAAAAATGCTCCTCAAGTGAATTCTAAGTGCTTTCTATACTTAATATTTCATTATATCTTACTCAATATATTATGTAGTATGACTCTAAGGTATTTGACATAAATAGACTCTGTGGTTTGAAAGAAATGCTGTAATACTGGTAAAAATATAGTCCCTAAATAAAATAATATGTTTTAGAACAATGTCCTGCTTTAACTTGCTGTTTTTAGGAAATATGCCAATGCATGAATATATATCAGAGTTTCCGCTAGAAAAAAATTGTGCCGGTCAAAGTGGCCGGCAGAGGTTTCGTTTTACGGACATTTTGATGATATGCCAGTCAAATATCGCCTCTTAATTAGTCAAGTTGAGGAAAACTGGAGGCAGGCTATGTAACTTAAAAAAATGACATAATCAGAGAATATAGAATGCAACATGTTTATTAGCCTAACTTTCAAATAGACGGAAAAAAAACATGAACGTCCGATTGGCGTTTCACATTCATTGTTTAACAAACCAATCCCCCTTCCCCACATAACATATCTGAATAGTAGCCTATTGTTTTTACTCAAGCAAACTTAATTATACACGCTCAGTATGTCTCATTTAGCTGGTAACATTTAAATTGGCCACCGTGAAATGACTCCTTATTGTCAAATGAACTGGAACAAACAAATGACTAGGCCTATAACATTGTCTCGCTTCATTTTAGGCTACTTTTTACGCTGTTTTGCAGTGCTGAATTGTGCAGCTGCCGACTTAAAATCAAAACTTCCCAGTGTCTCTCCACAACTTGCAATGCGCATAAGCCGCGTAACCTTGTTCTCCGCAAGGCGACTTCGCTGCTTCGTCTTGATCCGATTCTGCAGCGAGAACCCCCTCTCTGCAGGAACACTCGAGACCGGGATCACACAGGCTATCTTGGCGAGCTTGGTCCACTCTGGATACATTTTAGGCTTATTCTCAAATTCAGACTGTGTTAGGGGGGCGGGATTATTAGGCAATTTTAATCGGACAATTTGACCGGAGAGATTTAATTTAGTCGGACATTTCATTTTTTTTCCGGCCAATGTCCGGTAATTACCGGACAACGGAAACCCTGATATATATATATATATATATATATTAATTAAAATGAAAAGGTGCTGTATAGTATTGTTTACAATATGAATGACAACAACAAATGGCACAGGAGGGCAAAAATGCTTTTAAAACTTTTTTTGTAAACTAAAAGTGTATCAGACTGTGGCAGGGCGGAGCCGGGTCGTGATGATACACACCCGGTCCCGTATCAGGCTAAATCAAGCCTCGGAGAGGGATAAAGACCGATGCACAGACAGATACACATTAAATGAAGAAGTTAAATTGTGCTGTCAAGAAGGAGCATGATTTCTATATGAGATATCATATGTAATGGCCTTATATAAGGTGATATTACAGATAAAAAGAAGCATCAAAGCACTTTTCTGTTGAATACATTCTTAGCAGCAGAGACTCATACTTTTCAATAAACCGATTCAATAAATGCCATGATTTCAATTAATGCCAACCATGTGCGAGATGCAGCCATTCAGTCCCTGGTCCTTTTTCACACAGAAATTGCCTGGAGAATGCAATGTTCTGCTTGAACTACCAGCAGACTGTAGCCAACTGCTCAGAAACCAAGAAACGGGCCGTTTGAGTGACAGAACACAATCAGAAATCTAGCAGTCTGCAAAACTCTGTTTTCATTGGGTATCGGCATACATAAAGAGGGGGTTAGAATGGAGGGGAAAGAATATCACTCATAGTGGTAACAAATAGGATAAGGAAAGAGGGAGAATGAATTACAAAGAAGGGTTGAGTGTGCCAAGGGCAATCAGAGTTCAGCGTCTCACGGGAGCTCGTCTCACAAAGGTCTTCTGAAATAAAAGAATCCCTGAATCTTACATTTAGAGGGTTTGCTGCTCTCGAGGGATTGTACTAAGATTTAAAATTCCAGTTAAAATTTAAAAGGGGCGTTAAAAAAAACAAAAAAAAAACATGATTATTAAAATAAAAGGGGGCCCAGTACATAGCCTTGCGGAACCCCAAAGAGTTCAATAGACAAGTTCAGCTGATAAACCATGAAAATAACAACAAATTCATGAAAGATATTTCATATAAATTATAAAGTTGAATATCAGCGTAATATAATTTGCACTTGAGGCTAGTGTACGCTTCGTTTTTCCATGTGACGTTATATTTCGCGCACGGTGTACCCTTTTGACTCCACGCCCGAATGGACATGTTCGACGCATTCGAGCGCATTATGACTGCTTTGTGATTTTCATTAACGCCAACCAAAAACCAAAGTATACTTTACCCTTAATGTGTAAAGTTTAAAATTGCATTTACATAATTTATATTAAAGATATATTCTGTGTTTATTAAAGTTAAACTCAATCGACAGCATTTGTGGGTTTACATTGATTACGACAAAATCATTTTCGACTCGTCCCTCTTCTTTAAAAAAAAATAAAAAATGCAACAATAGAGGTTAATGTGAAGCTTTTAATTTTAGAAAAGCATTTATATAAATTCATACATACTGTATTATTGGAGCTGTAGTGTCAATTAAATCATCATTATTACAGTCGTTTTAGGATTACATTGTTTTACGTTGTCATGGCTACAAAGTTGTAAAATATGATTATTATTTTTTTTTTGTAATCAACAATATGACACAAAAGTATTATTAAGTGGAGAGCGATACTAAAAAATCAAGTAGACAGTTAAAAAATGCTAAAGAATATAGAAATATAAAGTAATTATATTCAGATAATGTGCTCTTCCTTATAAAGGAATAAAATAATCATGCAATAGTTTCCTCCTGCTGCAATCACAACCATTGATTTTTCATTTTGATATTTCATAGATTTTCTTTGGATGAGCTAAAAGTGTGAAGACACTACGCATATGACAGTATTCTCTTTTCCATAGCAGTTGACAAAAGATAGAGGCACTTCTCGTCGACCTCTGAGCCTCTGGTAGCTGCATCGGTGACCTTTCATGACACGGCATGCTGCTGCATAGATATTGGATTTAACACCCTCTCACCTAAATGAAAAAAGCAGGCAAAACCAACAGTCCGAGCTGGTGCGTGGCATACCTTACAACTTGTGCAGCATCACGGCGGATTATCGTACCTTAATTTGTCTGTTCCAGCTTTGCGTCGAGAGATTCTGGACATGAACAGAGCCAGGGTGATGGCATCGAGCCAGCGCTTTTCGTACTTTGGTTCATTATCCGAAGGTGAGGAGGGCGAAGATGGGGCCTAGATGGAATAAATGAGAGAGTATGAGGAAAAGTGGGTAATCTGACTTTTCAGTCTGTGTCTCCGCAATGTTCGTACTATTTCTCATCTTTTTATTAGTCATTTTTATTTGTATAGTGCTTCTCACAGCACACATCGTTTCAAAGCAGCTTTACAGAAAATGATGCTGTAATGACTGTAATGTCTTAAAGTCCTCCTTGAGCAGTTTAAATGAAAACATGCTGAAGGCTGTAGTTGGCATTCATTTAATGTGTGTGCAGTTCATCCTCCGACCAAGATGATGCAAGCAAAGGCCAGTGGAGTGCCTCACAGTCCGGCTGGAAGCTTGTGGCACTTCAGTATTATAAGTATTTTCTTTTTCCTTCTTGTGTAACTTCATTTTTATTATTTCACATTATCTCTTACTTTTATTTGTCAATTATACACTGTATATATTGTCTTTGTTTTATTCTTCATTTAGCCATGTTGTTTTTTGTTTTCTGATTTTCTCCCGAATTCGAAATGCCTAATTACCAATGTGCTCTAAATCCTCGCAGTGGTGTAGCGCCTCAATCCGGATGGCAGAGGACGAATCTCAGTTGCCTCAGACACCGTCAATCCGCACATTTTATCACGTTGCTTGTTAAGTGCGTTACCACGGTGACATAGCGCGTGTGGAGGCTTCACGCTATTCTCCGCGGCATCCACGCACAACTCACCACATGCCCCACCGAGAGTGAGAACCACATTATAGCGACCACGAGGAGGTTACCCCATGTGACTCTACCCTCCCTAACAACCGGGCCAATCTGGTTGCTTAGGAGACCTGGCTGGAGTCACTCAGCACGCCCTGGATTCGAACTCGCGTCTCCAGGTGTGACAGTCCGCGTCTTTACTCGCTGACTATCGCCCCCTTAGGTATGTTGTATTGTAGGGAGCCCCTTTGAGGACTATGAGAGAATTTATTTACCAAAATTTTTTTGCGTTCCCTCACAATATGTTTTTAATTCCTTCTAAAAAGATTTATCTACCCTTTTACAAGAGTAAAACTATAGTAACCACACAATTTTCCATGGCTTCACTACAGTAACTAAAGTTCAAAAATGGTAATTGAAGTAAAAGCATCGTATGGTAATCATACAGATTTAAAAAAAAAAAAAAACTATGATAATATAAATTTGAATTTTCATTCTGCCAATATAGTAACAAGTCATTTTTATTTGTATAGTGCTTTTCACAACACGCATCGTTTCAAAGCAGCTTTACAGAAGATCATTCATTAACAGAAAATGAAACTTTAAAATCAATAAAGACTTCACTGTGTAGTTTGATTAAATATGACTGTAAATTGTGTTTAAAAATTTAATAATTAAATAATAATTGTATCTATAGACCCAGTGAGCAGCTGAAGGCGACTGTGGCAATGAACACAAAACTCCATAATATGTTGATTAATGCAGAAAAATAACTTTGGGAGAAACCAAACTCACTGTAGGGGCCAGTTCCCCTCTGAATAACATCATGAATATAATGTAAATATTACTTAAGTATAGTGCAAGTCATGGTTTAAAATGATTAAACTAAGTAAGTGTTACAGGTCAGTGTTTAAACATCGATTTTATGAACTGTACGATTAATGATTAATGTCTTTGAAGTCCATCCTGGATTAACTGCAGAAGTTCACATAGATGCAATTGTTCTTTATTAGTTAGATGATGAACGCCTTTTTTGGCAATTAAATGATAGTCTATATATTCCATTATAAGAGTGAAGTCCATCATTAGACAAAGGTGATGCAGGCAGAGATCAGTGCGGTGCATCGCAGTTCAACCGGCAGGTCATTACGGTGAGGTTCGGGTGGGGTCCATCCTAAATCCAAGGTACAGGCTGTGGCATATGAAGAATCTGATGTCTTACATTTGGAGTTGGCATCAGTTCATCCTCGGCTGGCATCAGTTCATGGAAACAAATAGAATAATATTAGCATAGCTGTCATTCAATTTTATGCAGAATTATGGATCATGATAGATATTTCTGGTTCCGACAGGTCTAACTAAACAGCCTAATTGTGGGTTGATGGATAAATTAGGTGTATGACTGGCTAAATATATGAGTCTTTAGTCTAGACTTAAAATGAGTGAGTGTGTATGCGTCCCGAACAGTTTTAGGGAGACTATTCCATAGTTTAGGAGCCAAATAGGAAAAGGATCTACCACCTTTCATGGATTTTGATATTCTAGTAACTATTAGCAAGCCAGAATTTTCGTAATTTTCGATTGTAATGAACATGATGGAATATATTGAATCAGAAGGTCACTTAAGTACTGAGGAAACCATTCAAAGCTTTGTATGTAGTTAACAGAATTGTAAAATTAAAATGAAATTTAACAGGTAGCCAATGCAATGACGATAAAATGGGGCTAATATGATCATATTTCTTGGTTCTAATCAGCACTCTGGCAGCTGCATTTTGAACCAATTAAAGCTTATTTACTGAACTTGCTGGACATCCTCCCAGTAATGCATTACAGTAATCTAGTCTTGAGGTCATGAATGCATGAATTAGTTGTTCGGCATCAGCAAGAGAGAGCATGTGACATAACTTGGCAATATTTTTCTTAGGTGGAAGAATGCTGTTCTGTAAACATTGGATATGTGACTTTCAAAGGACAGATTGGTATCAAATATAACGCCCAAGTTCTTCACTGTAGGAGACGACGTAACAGTACATCCATCGAGAATCAAATTATATTTTTGCGGCTTATTTTTAGAGGTTTTTAGTCCAATCATTGATACACTTTGCTAATTTCGAGAATTGTAAATTTTTGTTGGGTTTAGAAGAAATATAATGTTGGGTATCATCGGCATAACAGTGGAAACTTATTCCATGATTCCTGATGATATCTCCCAGGGGAATCATGTATAAGGAGAAAAGCAGAGGCCCTAAAACTGTCCCCTGTGGCACTCCATACTTAACTTTTGCTTGATTTGACAATTCCTCGTTAACACATACAAAGTGGTAGCGGCCTGATAAATAGGACATAGAACAAGTTTTGTTAGCTCTTCATGACCTATGACAGAGCACGACTGAAGATGCTCATGAGAAAAACTATAAGACAATGTTTTCTGCGGTGCTGTTCTGGTTCAGTCAGTGCTTTATTCCTAACCAATTTAGTTACAGTACTGAATAAACACCTAGGATTGTTGTGGATATTTTCTATGAGTTTGCTAAAATATGTTGACCTGGCAGCTTTTAGTGCCTGTATGTAGCTACAGACACTATCCTTCCATGCACAGCAAATTACCTTTAATTTTGAATTCTTCCACTTGCGCTCCATTTTCCGAGCTGCTCTCTTTCTCAAGAGAAAGCTCTCGCATGAGTGTTATCATTGTATCACGGTGTGGGGTTATTTCTTTAATTGAAATGGGATCAATACGATCAAGAGTGATAGAGAAGACTGCATTTATATTTTTTGTTATTACATCAAGTTCTTCTAGACTTTTTGGCTTACCGAGATTGTGAGACAATTCTGGAAGATTATTATTTAAGCTATCTTTAGTGGTCAAAAGAATAGACCTACCTGAACGATAGCGTGGTGTAGATTAAGGTAATATTAGTTGATCGCAGAAAACAAGAGACGAGGTAATGATCAGAGATGTCATCGCTCTGCTGCAGAATTTCTAAAGTATCAACATCAACTCCATATTACAGAATTAAATCTAGCGTATGATTATGGCGATGAGTTGGTCCTGTCACATTTTGTCTGACTCCAAGGGTGTCATTTTCATTATCTATGTGAATGTTGAAGTCACCAACAACTGAATCACTATGTACAGTAACTACCAAATCTGATTAAAAAAATTCAACAAGGAAATCTTGAGTATGGCCCTGGTGATCTATATACTGTAGCAAGGGCAAAAGACGACAGAGCTTTTTTTAAAGTTATCACATTACGCATTATTAGTTCAAAAGACTTAAACTTATATTGTAACGATCCACACCATCTTTGTTTATGTACCTTCACTCTTAAGTTTCTGCCACTTGTCTCACTCCATATTGTCTAAGTTTCTGGCACTTGTCTAACTCCATATTTCACTCTTATTTTGAAACCAGTTTTGTCATGTCCTGTTTTCACTCCTTGTTCATGTGTCTGTTTTTCATTGGTTCATTGTTTCATTGCTTGTTTATCAGTTCTAGTTTTGTCATTGGCTTTAGTTAATCACCTTATTAAGTCCTGTTTGTCCATTGGTCTATGTTTCCCCTTGTTTTGTATTTAAGCCCTCATGTTCACCTTGTCCTTTGTTGGTCGTTGTTAATGTTTGATGCTCTGTCCTCCTGACCCTGTAGTTCCCGAATCCTGCCTTGGTCCGTGTTCCTGCCTGTGCCCTCCTTGCAAGACCCCCTGTGTAATTTTCTTGTGTTCTTCTCTTTATTTTCCCCTTGTGGATGTTTCATTTGTTCCTGCGTTTATACTTCCCTTTACTTTGAAATTCAAATAAAGCTGCACTTGGATCCTTACTCCCTCGTCTGCCCTCTTCATAACAGAACGACCAACCAAAATGGATCCAGCAGCCCTCACTGCCCAACAGGCGAATTACCTGCTTCTCGGCCTCAGACAAGGGGACCGCCCAATAGAGGTCCACGTCAGTGAGTTTCTGGAGCTGGCAAATTCTTCGGATTTCCTGGACTTTAGCTTGGTGGTATTCTTCAGGGCCAATATCAACAGTTCGCTAAGGGAGCGGTTGCCTCCAGCGACCCTGCGTTGGACGCTCCAGGACTTCTTGGAGGAGACCCTGAAGATCTGTGGCTCTCCTTTTACTGTAGGTATTGCAGAGGAGGACGCTATCTCTCCCCCCACAGTGGTCACCTCCCAGCCTTCCATGACTCGTTCCTCCACGCCTGCCACGGCCAACGTGCCCCCAGCCTTGTCTGTCCCAGGGCCAGCGTTGACAGCACCGTCCGCCAGGAGGAGGAGGAGGAGAAGAGGGAAGGCTTCCGCTCCTCAGTCTCTGCCTGCCACGGCCAACGAGCCAACGCCCACGCCTGCCACGGCCAACGAGCCAACGCCCACGCCTGCCACGGCCAATGCGTTGCCAGCCTCGTCCGTCCCAGCGCCAGCGCCTGTAGCCTCGACCGTCCAAGAGCCAGAGCCAGAGCCAGCGCCTGTAGCCTCGACCGTCCAAGAGCCAGAGCCAGCGCCTGTAGCCTCGACCGTCCAAGAGCCAGAGCCAGAGCCAGCGCCTGTAGCCGCGACCGTCCAAGAGCCAGCCCCCCTTGAGCCTTCCACGGCTCCGCTTCCCAGAGCTCCGCCTCCCGAGCTTCCCAGAGCTCCGCCTCCCGAGCTTCCCAGAGCTCCGCCTCCCGAGCTTCCCAGCGCTCCGCCTCCCGAGCCTCCCAGCGCTCCGCCTCTCGAGCCACCCAGTGCTCTGCCTCTCGAGCCTTCGAGACCTCAGTCACCAAAGCCTTCCACACCTCTGTCTCCCGAGCCTTCCACGTCTTTGTCACCCGAGCCTTCCATGCCTCAGTTACCAGAGCCTCCCAGGTCTCCGCCTCTGAAGACTGCCTCGGCTCTGGATGCGCCTGCTCCGCCACCAGACCCTTCCACGGCTCCGCCTCCAAACCCTTCCTCAGTTCTGCCTTCCACGGCTCTGCCTGCTCCGCCTACCATGGCTCTGCCTGCGCCTGCTATGCCCCCCGACCCTTCCACAGCTCCGCCTTCTACGGCTCTGCCCCAGAGGGCCTTCATGGTTCCACCCTCCACGGTTCTGCCTGCGCCAGCTCAGCCTTCTAAACCCCCAGAACCTTCCAAGCCTCCTTGGTCACCGCCTACCATGGCACCGTCCCTGGAGTCCTCCTCGACTCCTCCCTGGCCTTCTGACCCTGTCTTGTGGCCTCCTCCCTGGCCTTCTGACCCTGTCTTGTGGCCTCCTCCCTGGCCTTCTGACCCTGTCCTGTGGCCTCCTCCCTGGCCTTCTGACCCTGTCCTGCGGCCTCCTCCCTGGCCTTCTGACCCTGTCTTGCGGCCTCCTCCCTGGCCTTCTGACTCTGTCCTGCGGCCTCCTCCCTGGCCTTTTGACCCCGTCTTGCGGCCTCCTTCCAGGCCTTCTGACCCTGTCCCGAGGTCTCCTCTCAGGCCTTCTGACCCTGTCCTGTGGCCCTCTCCTTGGCCTCCTGACCCTGTCCCAGTCCTGTGGCCCTCTCCTTGGCCTCCTGACCCTATCCCAGTCCTGTGGCCCTCTCCTTGGCCTCCTGACCCTGTCCCAGTCCTGAGGCCATCTCCTTGGCCTCCTGACCCTGTCCCAGTCCTGAGGCCATCACCTAAGCCTCCTGACCCTGCCCTAGCCCTGTGGCCATCCCCTAGACCTCCTGACCCTATCCTAGCCCTGTGGCCATTCCCCAGACCTCTTGACCCTGTCCCAGTCCTGTGGCCCTCTCCTTGGCCTCCTGACCCTGTCCCAGTCCTGAGGCCATCACCTAAGCCTCCTGACCCTGCCCTAGCCCTGTGGCCATCCCCTAGACTTCCTGACCCTATCCTAGCCCTGTGGCCATTCCCCAGACCTCTTGACCCTGTCCCAGCCCTGTGGCCATCCCCTAGACCTCCTGACCCTGTCCTAGCCCTGTGGCCATACCCTAGACCCCCTGACCCGATCCCTGCCCTGTGGCCACCTGACCCAGTCCCTGCCCTATGGATGCCTCCCTGGCCCCCTGACCTAGTCTCGACCCCTAGTCTCGACTCCCAATCTTCCCGACCCGGTCCCCTCCTTCAAGTCGTCCCCTCGGTCCCCTGGGCATCTGCCTGGCCTCCTTGGTCTCCTGGCCACCCACCTGTTCTGTCACGGTCCCTCTGTCCTAGTCTTGTCCCTCTGTGCCCCTCGTGTTCCCTTGATCTGCCTGTTCATCCTCGTTTTCCGTTGTCGTTTTGCCCCTCCTTTGGTTAGGAGCGTCTGGGATCCGCTCCTTAAAGGGGGGGCTCTGTAACGATCCACACCATCTTTGTTTATGTACCTTCACTCTTAAGTTTCTGCCACTTGTCTCACTCCATATTGTCTAAGTTTCTGGCACTTGTCTAACTCCATATTGCACTCTTATTTTGAAACAAGTTTTGTCATGTCCTGTTTTCCCTCCTTGTTCATGTGTCTGTTTTTCATTGGTTCATTGTTTCATTGCTTGTTTATCAGTTCTAGTTTTGTCATTGGCTTTAGTTAATCACCTTATTAAGTCCTGTTTGTCCATTGGTCTATGTTTCCCCTTGTTTTGTATTTAAGCCCTCATGTTCACCGTGTCCTTTGTTGGTCGTTGTTAATGTTTGATGCTCTGTCCTTGTAGTTCCCGAATCCTGCCTTGGTCCATGTTCCTGCCTGTGCCCTCCTTGCAAGACCCCCTGTGTTATTTTCTTGTGTTCTTCTCTTTATTTTCCCCTTGTGGATGTTTCATTTGTTCCTGCGTTTATACTTCCCTTTACTTTGAAATTCAAATAAAGCTGCACTTGGATCCTTACTCCCTCGTCTGCCCTCTTCATAACATATATACTGTCCTCTGATTAACACCACAAGCTTCACTGTAAATTTTAGCAACACAATGTTTATAACAATAACTTGAGGGAGTAGATTCATTTAAACTAATATAGTCATCCGGTTTAAGCAAAGTTTCAGTCAAACAGAGCGCATCCAATCTATGATCAGTAATAATTTAATTTACAATTAGTTTTTTGGTAGAAAGAGATCTATTGTTTAGTAGCTCTACCTTTATGTGATGATTATGATGATTATCTTCAACACCCCCCCCCCCCCCCCCCCCCATCACATTTTTTTCTAAATGATTAAGTGAGGGCTTTGTGTTTGGTATTTCAGGGAATAGACACATTCACTATATGATATCTAGGTGATACAGTCTCTATGTGTTGTTGTTTATGTGACCTGTGTGACATCTCAAGTTAGCTAGCAGATGTTCGGATTAGCCAGTTTGTCTGCTTCCTGACCTGGGCCCCAGTTAGTCAAATATGACCTCTATTAAGACTATGAGCCAAATTACTAGAGAGGATATTTCCTTTAGCAGGTTAGGTCTACCCCAAAAACTTTTTCAATTGTCTATAAATCATATGCTATTGTCCGGACACCACTCAGACATCCATCCATTCAGTGACACTAATCTACTAATCTGACAAAGTTTTTGACCTCTTTAACTTTATCTTTAGTTATCTCCGACTGGCGAAGCCGGACATCGTTATTGCTGACATGAATAACAATTTTAGAAAATCTAAGGTTAGCATCAGACAGCACTTGTAAATTTGATATGATATCAGATGCTGGAGCCCCGGAAATGAATTTAACAATGGTGGCTGGAGTCTCTATTTCCACGTTCCTTACAACTGAATCATCAATTATTGAGGTGTTAATACACAATGATCAGTGGGTGCATCACTGAGTGGGGAGAATCAATTGGAAACCCTAACAGTAACAGGAGAGTGATGTCGCTTTGCTGAGCGAGTATGCCATGGAGACATCACCCAAAAGCCCTTGTGCGGGGCTCTAGAGCCAAAAACAAAATGTGTTATACCCGCATCCAAAACAGTATCTACTGGCATCTCTATCTCACTGACCTCCACTAGTGTTTAGATGCATGCCTTTAACTCATTAACCTTCTCTGTCAGCCTGACTAATTCCTTACATTTATCACATGTGAATCCCACACTGATGATGGAAGAAGCTATAGTAAACGTGGCATGCAATGCAGGAAAAAATAACATGAGCGGATGCCATGACTTACCACAATTGTTTGTTGTTGTTATGGTTGTTCTTGAATGGTTTCCTGATCAGCAGATGTTTGCGATTGATCCAATAATCCGTGTAAAACACAGTGGAGAAAACGAATGCACGCAGTCGAGATGCAAGTTGTAGATAAGCGGGAAAAGAAAAAAGAGAAAATGGGTGCACGCGGTAAAATACATGCAGTTTAAAAAGTAGAAAAGTGGAAAAGCCCGAAGCATGCGGTAAAATGGTAAAGGATAAAATGATGAACGTATAAGAATGAGAATAAGCAATGCTAAGCAGGCTAGAAAGCTACAAACACTCATGAGCTTGCTGGTAGCAACTGGAACTGTTAACAATTTATAACAACGACACGGTATAAAGTATTTGTACAAAATTAATTTATAGTCAATTGATCATTCATAAACTATTGTTCATACATTAATAAACTACATACAAATAGTTTGCTATTTGTTTATATTCACTGTACCAAATTATTTCTATTATTATTAGAATTATTATTACTATTATGTTCATATAAAGGCAGTTTCATCATGTTTTTAACATGAACAAGGAATAAATTCATTTATAAATGTAATAAATTGGACTTACATTAAATCGTAAATAATTTATTTGTTACTGTTTTAGTAAGTATTACTATTAAAGTGATTGTTACTTAATATATAGGTCGTAATATAGCATTGACTAATTGCTAACTAAGCATTTTTCATAATGTGAGAACTGTATATGCCTAATTAAACATTTATTAATTATCCATTACTCTGAAAACCTGGACCTGAAATAACCATCTCCACAGCATCTCAATCACTAGACATTAAAGCTTAAAAAAAACAAAAACAACAAAAAAACAGACACAACACAAAAGTACAGGAATAATAGTGAGAGAGGAAAATCCACAGTTTATTAAAAGATATCCCCAACTTTAGCACATTCAATCCTATTAAGCTTTATGAGCAGACTTGTTCTCAATATTGCCAATTAAAATTACTGTTTAATTCAGTTTCAACAGTGGACGTACTATAAATATTTCATTAAATTTAATCTGATTCCAGAAGGAGAGTCCAAAAATCCAGCTACAGTCTGTGGGCGTGTTCTGGAAACAGCCAGCATGTCACCACAGTCGCATGACAGTTATGAAAAGGCAAAAAAAAATAAAAATAAAAATAGAGAGTGATGTTATATTTTGCCAATTCAGTGCATATTAAACTTCATCAGTGAAATTGTCCTTACTATGCTGCTGAAGTGTACAAGTGACATTGTCACACCGTACAGGTTACTTTTCTCAGCGCTGGTCGGGAAAGAACAATAACAGTAGTTTGAGGTTACTGAATAGGGCATTTTGGGTGTTTTCAA
Source organism: Moxostoma hubbsi (assembly GCA_032164185.1). Classification (NCBI taxonomy): domain Eukaryota; kingdom Metazoa; phylum Chordata; class Actinopteri; order Cypriniformes; family Catostomidae; genus Moxostoma; species Moxostoma hubbsi. The sequence continues at coordinate 43,714,749 of JAVLUX010000013.1, forward strand.
AACGGCAATTATGCACCCTTGAAGGGCACTTCAGGAAGGGGATGCCACTGGAAAGGTTGTTCCAAACAAATGTAAGAAGGTTAATTATTTCATATAGGGCCCTTTCACATGACTTTTAGTGAAGGTTACATTTAAACTGTGATGCCATGCTCTCTTCAGAGTGCCAACATCAAGAACTCTGTCTTGTGTAGTGAGTAGGGCACGCAAAAATATAATGAGAGGGAACATAAAACTTATGAATGCAAAACTTATTGTGAGAGAATGCAAAACCTATTGCGAGAGAATGCAAAACTTATTGCGAGAGAATGCAAAACCTATTGCGAGAGAATGCAAAACTTATTGCGAGAGAATGCAAAACCTATTGCGAGAGAATGCAAAACCTATTGCGAGGGAATGCAAAACTTATTGCGAGGGAATGCAAAACTTATTTCGAGAGAATGCAAAACTTATTGCGAGTGATTGCAAAAACTTATTGAGAGAGAATGCAAAACTTATTGCGAGAGAATGCAAAAATTATTGAGAGAGAATGCAAAAACTTATTGCGAGAGAATGCAAAAACGTATTGCGAGAGAATGCAAAACTTATTGCGAGAGAATGCAAAAATTATTGAGAGAGAATGCAAAAACTTATTGAGAGAGAATGCAAAAACGTATTGCGAGAGAATGCAAAAACGTATTGCGAGAGAATGCAAAAACGTATTGCGAGAGAATGCAAAACTTATTGCGAGAGAATGCAAAAACTTATTGCGAGAGAATGCAAAACTTATTGCGAGAGAATGCAAAACTTATTGCGAGGGAATGCAAAAACTTATTGAGAGAGAATGCAAAACTTATTTCGAGGAAATGCAAAACTTATTGCGAGTGATTGCAAAAACTTATTGAGAGAGAATGCAAAACTTATTGCGAGAGAATGCAAAAATTATTGAGAGAGAATGCAAAAACTTATTGAGAGAGAATGCAAAAACGTATTGCGAGAGAATGCAAAAACGTATTGCGAGAGAATGCAAAAACTTATTGCGAGAGAATGCAAAAACTTATTGCGAGAGAATGCAAAACTTATTGCGAGAGAATGCAAAACTTATTGCGAGAGAATGCAAAACTTATTGCGAGAGAATGCAAAAACTTATTGCGAGAGAATGCAAAACTTATTGCGAGAGAATGCAAAACTTATTGCGAGGGAATGCAAAAACTTATTGTGAGAGAATGCAAAAACTTATAGCGAGAGAATGCAAAAACTTATAGCGAGAGAATGCAAAAAAAACATTTACATTTATTCATTTTGCGAGAGAACAAAAACTTATTGCAAGAGAATGCAAAACTTATTGAGAGAGAACAAAAACTATTATGTGGGAATGCAAATACAAAATTATTGCGAGACCATGCAAACTGTTGCGAGTGAAGGCACAAGTTATGGCAAGAGAACATAAATTGTTACGATGGAATGCAACATTATTGCGAGGGAACACAAAATTATTTCAGAAAATAATTTCCCCGCTTGTCCTATATGGGCTCCGCAGTTTTGTGCGGTTTTATTTGTATGCAACTCAGCTGTAAGCACTTTGCCAGTTTGAAATGTGAAAATATTTGTTATGCCAATTAAGCACCTAAAAAACACAGAGAGGGAGAGAGAGCGAGAAAGGGCAACACAAAAACATCTATCCACTTTGATCGCTGTGCAAGCGGCCCCATAACAACGAAGTTCCTTGATTCAAAAGAATCTGCAGAGCTCAGATTTGAGAGGCTGCTCCGAGAGGCCTTTTCTTTGACAGATAATAACTCTGGCTCATTTCACCAGCATTATCCAGCTGTATTTAACAAATGAAGGAGGATTACAGCTGCCTTACATAAATACATGGCATTGTTTGTGCTTATCAAACTCCATGGCAGAAAGATGATGAAAGTCTAAAGCAGTTGAACGTTTCTAGAAAGTTTTATTTTAAAAAGCCTCTGTTTGACCCACTGTAAACAGTGGCCCTAAAAGTACTGAATTTCTATTGTTGTATTATTATTTCAAACCTAGCAAACTTAATCTACGCTAACACAAACAACCAAAAAGATTCAGTTTAGTCCAAAGCTTATAGTCTTCAAAATGCACAACTTTCGTCACATTTATAGTCTTATGTGCATTACTCATTTTGAAAGCAAAATCCCATAAGTCATTTCAGTATTAACATAATATTATGCATGACAAGAGTGATTCTCGTGCATGAATAACTATTTGATGAAGTCAGTAAGCTCACAAATGCCAAGCAAATCTCTTCATATTAGATATGTGTATATATATATATATATATATATATATATATATATATATATATATATATATATATATATATATATATATATATATCAGTATACAGTCACACATGCGGAGTATAGTTTCTAAGTCATTACCTTTGTGCCACCTGGACTATTGTTCAATATTATGGTCATTAGCATCCAAATCAAATCTCGCAAAACTACAAGTTGCACAAAACAGGGCTGCCAGACTTGTTTCATGGCTCACTATTTAGCAAAGGATTTCCTTTAGTATGGCCACATTTTTCAGCTGCCTCATTAAGTCACAGATGCCAACATTTTTATTCGAACAAATAGTTTACTGCAAGGACACACATAACCACAATGGCAGATTTGCTGGTAATGGTCACATTATGGTACCCATCTTAAAGACTAACTCTTTGAAAAAAACCGCCACTCAACAATTTTTGAGCCAGTTGTCATGAAAAATCCCAGGGCGATTTCTCTTCCCATTCCAGCCCTGCTAATGGGGATCCTTAAAATACAATAATAAAACACAAGAGTTTATATGCACAATGGTATTTAGACTGTAATCCAAGGTACTTCAAAGAATATGACATAAAAACACGGTACTACCATGGTACTTTGGAGTGCCATGTAAATACCATGGTATATATCAAAGTTATTATAAGCTTACAGTAATACTACCATGGTACATGTTAAAAAAAAATTAAAACATGGTAGTACTACTGTATTCTAAGTACCCATATACATCCAAAATACCATGGTATTACCATAGTACATGTAAGAATAAACATGAAAGTAGAATGGAAAGTTTAGATGTTAGAGATGTCCCAAATCTAGTGTTAACATGAAATATATAAGATGTTTTTCAGTTCACTAATGTTTTAGTAAGTTTTTAGCATTATTAGCTTCTTAGCTCACTGATTTATTGAATCTGAATGGATTCGTTTGCTTGTGACTGAATTCAAAGTTGGATCACCCGCTACATCTCAAACCCTTTTCAAGTGATACTCTCCACTTTGCTGTGTTTATGTGCACCGAGACTGGATAATTAAGCTAGATTTGACTTTCATGCTGCGCTATGCTAGCAAACATGCTGAGATGACAAGGAATGATATATCACCGGCGTGTCTAGATGGATCAGACTGACGGATTGTCTCTCTCACAAGGAACTCGCCAAACGGCAGCTCTTCATTACGGTTTCTTTGCCGTAACTATACAGATAGGAAAGCTACAGATCACGATTCCACAATTTTAGCAGACGATACCAATCCCAGTGGACATTCTCAATACCGATTTCAATACCAGAGCAAAAACTAAGATGCTATTGAACACAGTATTTTATTTTAGTTACAAATGTAACAAATGACAGATGTTACCAGTCCAGAATGGCCTTTTTTACCGTGGTAAATGTGCACTCGCTGCTCTAAACTGCTATAACGTACTATTTCAAACTTTGCGTGTTGTTGATTTAGCATGTGTTATGAGTATCAGTGTAAATAATTGTAAATGGAACAATTTATGCATGTAAACAATAAACATGTAACAAATATATATGCAAAATAATAAATGCAGTTTCAAGACATTTATTGATGGAATAAAATTAATTTGACCATTTTTCAAAAGCTAAAATGAAACCAATATGATGAAAAACTGACCAAATAAAATTTGTAAAAGTAACGTTTTCAAATTGTACCTAGAAGGTTAGAAGGTCCCTTCATAACTAACAGCATGAGCTGAGATAAGTCGGACGATATTCAGACTTTTTTAATTATTGGCATTGGCTAATACATTTTCCCTTTTGGCCGTTTTGTTTCTGGAGGGTGCCGAAAATCCCCTGCTTGCATGTGAAGCGACTGAGACATGTACACGACCAGTCACGGTTCGTTTTGTTGTTACGTGCCATCGTGTTACTACAATAATAGACCCGTGTGCAAAACAGTGTCATAAACTTTTAACTGTCTTGTCTAATGATAAAAAAGCAAATATCAATAAAGCTAATATCATATAGGGTCTGCTAATATGCACATTTAAACAGATGTAATAAACCAACCTCACAAAACTTGAGCAGATGCAGCATCCTGTGTAGCGCTCATATATATTCTAACAGTCTCTCGTCTACAGTTCCTTGTCAATTTTAACTTTCTTTTCTAATGATAAAAGGCAAATATCAATAAAACTTATATTATACACAGTCTGCAAATATGCAGATATCTCATTTAAAAATATGTCAATGACGAACCTCATGAAATCCAGCATTTTCTTCCCATCGAGCGCTCATCTAATATCTTCCTCTGAAGCGTGTATTACATCAACCAAAATCTAAAACTTCAGGATCAGGATCAAAAGTTCCTCTGATTTACAAATCATGACGGTCAGTGCGTTGCTTGTATGTTTGTATATTGTATGTTTGTGTTATTTACTATATTAAATGGTGTTATATATCGGCATTGTATTGGCATATCGGTCACCCTGCTCTCTGGATCCAGGCATCGGCCATTAAAAAAACCTATATAGGTTGATCATTACTTTTTAAAATAATATTTTGCCTGATTCAAATAATATTTGCATAAAAAAAAAAAAAAATAATTTTTTTTAGCACTGTTAAATATCCATCTAAAATGTTTATATTGGATTTTATCCCCACCACAAAAACAAATTGATCAGGGGGCCCTAAAATAGCTCTGTAACCAGGGCCCAAATTTGGTGCTACGCCCCTGTTTACACAGTTAGTAATTTGAACAAACTCCTAAAACTAAGTATTAAACTTCAGCTCAAAACTGCCAATACAAAAAATCTACACTAGCCGCGAATTTGCCGCTCGTTATTTTCACATGGAAATTAGCTTTTGATAGCCGCAAATGTTTGCAAGACGTTTGTAGCTCTTCACCAGTAGTGGCGAATCTCCGGCAAACCTTTGCCAACAATGGACAATTTGCCGCAAATTTGCCAAAAAAAGCTAATTTGCATGTGAAAATGATCAGTGGCAAATTTACGGCAAGTTTGCATCAAATTTGCCACGAACTCTCGATTTTCGCAAGGGTGGTCCAGCACTGTTTGTGCTGAACCAAATCGTACGGTTTGTTTTAGAGAGGTGTGCAATTACTTTTCTAAGCGATTGGTTTCCTTCAGGTGGACAATAAAATCATCAATATATAAAATGTATGATTTATAAAAATCAACTGTACAGCTACTATACCTTTGACAATCCTTCTAATACTTAATTGGCAAAATGCAGCTCTAATTATTAGAGTGCATGTAAATTAATTAATGCTAAACCACCAGCACCCGCCCTGTCAACCAACGGCATCAAAGCAAAGCACTGTCAGTCAACTCAATGTCACAGCCACCCGGAGAGGATGACAAGCTCAGAGAACTCTAATCACCAGCAGGTGAGGAGCTCAGCGACTAAAAGAGGATTAGACAAAAAAAGTAATTTAAAGAACACTAGAAAAGCACCGATATTGTCGACACAGCAGTTAGGAGAGTGTGTGTGAGAGAGAGAGAGAGAGAGAGAGAGAGAGAGAGAGTGTTGGGGGCATGAGGAACAGAACTCATTTGTTTACGGTAATTGGACACAGTGGCAGCTATTCAATGTTTAATAATGAAGTATCTGTGTACACACTTTCATTTTCCCTGGAATAACATTTCAACATTTTTCCTGTGTTCATGGAAAGAATGCAATTCATATTGGTAAACTCTCATATAGAAAGAACAGATAAACAAGCTGATGTGAAGTGTTGACCAACGTGATCAAATTACATTTCTGTGGAGTTTGCAGAGGCAAGCATCAGTATTACTTTTGCCAATTTTTTTGTGCAACTCATCCCACACCGTTTGTACTATGGACATGAATGACACCTCAAATCATATGACTGTGGTGCTCCATTACGTTTAAAAGTCATATTTATGATTTTATCCCTATGATGAAAGTACTGGAAAAAAATTCCTACAATCTAAAGTTGGGTTCACTTCACACTGTACGATTGAGGCCACAATTTTGCCATCCTAGACAAATTTCGGGAATTGCAAAAGATTTCTCATTCTCAAAATCGTCCCATTGCCCAGTTAATTTCTGCTAAGTTCTGCCATTGCAACAAATTTTACATTGCAGTTGTGCAGTGTACTGCTCCTCCGATGACCAGATCACTTGACATATTTCCATGCGAGAAATCGGAATTTCACAAAAAATGATGCGAATAAAGCAGCGTTTCCATCGCATCTGTTTAAGACAAAAATAATAATTTCAGGGATATTGGTGCAAAATAGAGATGAGAATTAAAGTTGAAGCAACTGTGGCTTTTTAGTTAAATGGCATGATTTAACTGGAATGGTCTTACAAAAATCGAGAAATCTGCCAAACTTGTTTGCCACAAATTTGCCACTCAATATTTTCACATGCAAATGAGCTTTGCGGTAAATTCTTTATAATTGCCAAGGTTTGCTGGAGGTTCACCACTGACAGTGAAGAGCTGCAAACTTCTGGCAAACATTTGCGGTGAATCACAAGCTCATTTGCATGTGTAAATAACGAGGAGCTCTAGGAGCACGTTTGATAAAACGCTCGGATGAACTTCATGTTTGCTAGCGTTCACTTAAAAATGGAAATGACAATAAAAGTTGAAGCCACTGTGGCTCTTTTATTAAATGAATTACCTGGGGTTAGAGCTCATGTTTGCTGGTATACGTTTCAAAACAGAAATGAAAATGAAAGTCGAAGCCAGTGACTTTAGTTAAATGTAATGAATTACTCTGGCTTAGAGCTCAAAGACAAACTTCATGTTTACTAGCATTCAGCAGCTGATGCCTCATGTCTGGAAATGAAAGCATGTCAGTTCTGGGAGGTAATGGTAGCCAATCATTATGATGACAGGCTATGTTTCCGGCATTTCAAAATAAGCAAAGCAACATTTCAGATGCTATGCCATGATATGGCTGTGTCCAACGCTAAAAATCTCAATTTGCTGCTGTTCTGAGCTTGATTTTCAGATCTCTCTGAATGTTGAGATGCGAGTGGATTTTCAGTGGCTTAGAGCTGTACATTAAATGCACATCTCAAAGCAAAAGACGTTGCAGAAGTCTGCAGCTTAACTTGCTGACACACAGCAGGGCAGCAACTTCCCTCGAGTCTTAGTGTCACAGTGCGTCATCATATTAATGTGATGGCTCGGTGTGTTAATAACTCCGCGTCAAGACGTCTGCCTGACCTTTGCTCTCTGATTTGAATTAACAAGTGACTGTTGACTTAGAGGAATATAACAGGGCTGTTCGTCGATTTGATGGTGAGCTATTTTCTCTCCGTCAGGTTGTGTGACCACTGCAGTGTTAACTAGCAGCATGCTGCTTTAGAAATGTTCCATGAAGGTCAAGTGTGCAAAATGGCCACTCCATTGACCCCTACAGCTGCAATGGGCTGTCAAACATACCTGAATGGTTAATGAGACTTCTACATTTTCAGGAGAAACACTTGTTGCTTTATCGTGTTGCATCTGGTCAAAAATAGGTAAAACATAACTTTAAAAGCATGTCATCGAGACACCTGTGTTCTGAAACAACACAGCGTCTCGTTCACACACACCATTGACAGCAGAGCTGCATGCTAGGTGCTAGCCTGCCATTGGGAGCAACTTGGGGTTCAGTGTCTTGCCCAAGGACACTTCGGCATGTGGAGTCGTGTGGGCCGGGAATCAAACCACCAACAATGCAATTAGTGGACAACCCGCTCTACCACCTGAGCCACAGCCATCCCATCTACTAACAATGTACAACAGTGTATGTGCATGCATAACAGAGGATGTGTCATTTTTGTAATTTTTTCCTGAAAGTCATAAAAATTCCCATTTCCAGCACATACTCAAATTCTGTATTGTGTTTAATCGAATTTTGTGGTGTAAATGCTAAATTTTCATCCCCAGCTCACTTTAAAGTTTTCTAAGTAACAGAAGTGACACTCACATCAGCACAAAAATAAACTTACAGTGTTGCTCGAGGTCCCGTTCAAATGCAAACCGCTGTCGAAAAGCGGCGACGATGCCCTGCTGCTGTGATTGCTGGATGGTCCAGGCGAACCTGAGAAAATATTAGAGTTTATTAAATATTCTATTTACAGCCGTGCTCATTCTGTCAACTTCACAGTTGTAAATCTTTTCTATATGACGTGTATTAGTTTGGCAAGCCACTTTCTAGGTTGTCGTGATGCCATGAACACCAAAGTCACTAGAGATAATGAGGAAGGTGAGCTGTAAGAATGTGGGAAATATGCGAGATGAAGGACATTGGACAGAGGCAATGTTACATTTATATATAGGAAAAACAGAATGCAGAAAGTGCATGTCATGTAAGGGCATAGAATATGTGCTACTCTGAAAGTCTTCCTTTAATGCCATGCAGCACAGGATACTCTCATACAGAGCTGTTTAATTCTGTCTCTAGAGATCTGCCTTCCTGCTGAGTTATACTGCCTTCAACACTGCAAAAACAGAAATAAGTATGGTCTGAGTTCAGTCTGATTATAAATGACTTTTTTACTCAATAATTTGGTGTGCTATGTATTTTTATGCTTACCACGTCATTAGCTTAGCAACATGCTAACATCAAAACATCAATACAGGTAGTCGCCTAGGGAGGTAGTTCATTGGTTTGTTCATCTACATTCACTTGAGTCCAAACATAGAAGTCAATGTGTCTTCTTTTTTAAACAAAATATTTAGGTAGTTGCAGCTGTTTATCACTGTGTTTTCGACTTCGTTATTATAAACGTTTTTGGTAGCACTTTATTTTACAGTACTGTTCCACATTTACACTGGCGGCCAAAAGTTTGGAATAATGGAGAGATTTTGCTCTTATGGAAAGAAATTGGTACTTTTATTCACCAAAGTGGCATTCAACTGATCACAATATATCGTCAGGACATTAATAACGTGACAAATGACTATTACAATTTGTAAAAAAAAATTCAGAACTTCTTAAACGACTTCAAAGAGTTCTCATCAACAAATCTCCGTGTGCAGCAATGACAGCTTTGCAAATCTTTGATATTCTAGCCGTCAATTTGTCCAGATACTCAGGTGACCTTTCACCCCACACTTACTGTAGCACTTGACCTTTCACCCCACACTTCCTGTAGCACATGACCTTTCACCCCACACTTCCTGTAGCACATGACCTTTCACCCCACACTTCCTGTAGCACTTGACCTTTCACCCCACACTTCCTGTAGCACTTGTCCTTTCACCCCACACTTTCTGTAGCACTTGCCATAGATGTGTCTGTCTTGTCGGGAACTTCTCACGCACCTTACAGTTTAACTGATCCCACAAATGCTCAATGGGGTGAAGATCCGTAACACTCTTTTCCAATTATCTGTTGTCCAATGTCGGTTTCTTTGCCCACTCGAACCTTTTCTTTTTGTTTTTCTGTTTCAAAAGTGTCTTTTTCTTTGCAATTCTTCCCATAAGTCCTCCTGAGTCTTCTCTTTACTGTTGTACATGAAACTGGTGTTGAGCGGGTAGAATTCAATGAAGCTGTCAGCGGAGGACACGTGAGGCGTCTATTTCTCCAACTAGAGACTCTGATGTACTTCTCCTCTTGTTTTGTTGCACATCTGGTCTTCCACATCTCTTTCTGTCCTTGTTAGAGTCAGTTGTGTACTGTAGTTACACCTTTGTATGAAATCTGCAGTTTTTTTGGCAATTTCAATCCTCAAAAAAATGATTGACTGATAAGTTTCTAGAGAAAGCTGTTTCTTTTTTGCCATTTTTGACCTAATACTGACCTTAAGACATGTCAACTCAAAACCAAACACGAAGACAATGTTAATCTTCATTTAATGAACCAAATATCTTTCAGCTGTGTTTGATATAATGGCAAGTGATTTTTCTAGTCCCAAATGATCAATTTATCATGATTACTCAAGCAGTGATGGCTGCTGTCTAGATTTGATAAAAAATGACTTTTTTCGAATAGTGATGATGCTGTTTTTACATCAGTAATGTCCTGACTATATTTTGTGATCAGTTGAATGCCACTTTGGTGAATTAAAGTACCAATTTCCTTCCGAAACATCAAATCTGTACATTATTCCAAACTTTTGGCTGCCAGTGTATATACTCAGTAATTACTTTAGTTGTTGTAATTATAAAGTACTAACCCTAAACTTAACCCATATTAAGCACATGTAGTTACCTTATATTAGTCAGTGCTTTCTTGGGTGGGTACACTGGAAGTATACTGAACGTACACGTAATTTAAAATAAAGTGCAACCAGTTACGGTTATTATTATTATTATTATTATTATTATTAAGAATAAATTAGTCGCTCTTTGAGATTGAGATTGTTATTGTTTTCTGGCCTAGGGCACAATGTGAGTCAGGACTGCCACTGCGTCCAATTTACTGGAATCAGTTGTCAAATTTTCCATGTTTGGAAGCGTAAAGCTATTGTTTATGACAAATCAGTTACTTTTAAGGTTTCATTTAAGAAGGCAGCTGCATATGTAGGCACTATACAACAAGGCAGCTCAGTAGGTTTTGGATCTCAAAAGTGATCTCAAAAACAGATCTCAAAAGTGAAGTAGTATTGGGCAAACCTACCTAATGGGAGTTTCAAAAAGGCTGGCGCTTCCTTGAGGTAGCGTACAGTGATGGTAACTTCCTCGCCTGCCGTTCGCAAAAGATGAACCTGCATAGCAAATCATACAGTAGGACAATGAGACTTTTGACATTGGCATCATGATGAGAAGATATGCTTGAAGAAAAACACATTTAAATGACTGTTTTATACTTGAATTAAATGAAGTCTACGTTATCAGCATCTCCAAGAAACACGGAGGGGTCAAGAGGACCATCGTCCTCTCCTCCCCTCCTCCCGATGGCCTGGAGTGGTAGGGCCGCTGCCAGGGGCGGAGGAGAGTCCCCACGGAGGTGACGACGGTTTGAGAGAGAGGGAGAATGATAGGTAGCTCCTCTGTGTTTATATTTGCGTGTTTTCCGTTCACTTTATTATTAAAACTATTATTTATATTGTCACGCCGGTTCTCGCCTCCTCCTTTCCATTGAACGGCTTTACACAGTATAATACATCTTTACAGAATGTCACATGATGTCCCTTGGATGTATTGTTTTCTCGACGTAGATCAACTTGAAAACAATTTAATTGTATTTTGATCCATTATTCTGATGTTTATCAAATTGCATATTTCCGTTGCATTATCAAATAAGTTTGTCGCACTCCGCATTTTCCCTTCATATCGCGCGGCCCAGTTTCCAAACCTGTTAATTCTTCGATAATTATACAAATAAGCAGCCTAACATTTAATATGGTGGGGAAGATAAATAGTCATTGAGATTTGTTGTATGAGGAAATACTTTTATTATGCCTGTATTTCCATGTTGAATATATCCTCCTTGCAATATGTCCCTACCAATTTTCAAACCAAATCTTCGCACTTGTCTCATACGTAGCATTAATTAATCAAGTCAGTTGATTACCAGATCCATTGAACAGCTGCTATGAGAAAGGAAACCTGACCGAGAGAGATAAAGAGTCTCTCATTGATGAATGTACTCACTATCAATCAGTTATAGTCAAAACTCGGCAGGCAAAAAGAAACATTTGTCACTGATATAAAAGGGTTGTGCGGTTCTGTCGCACCTTTGATTAATCCTGCATCAATGTCATTTCAACACTGCCGCCAGGGAAAATAAAACAGCACATCGAATACTCACTACTTCCTCGTGTGTACACGTCTCCACGTTTATTCCATTGACCTGAATAAAGAAAACATTTCCATTTAAACCTCATGTTACTAAAAGAACAGCAGATTTCTAGTCCTCTCGTGTGAAATTACTCATACTGCATGCTTTCATTTAAAGGAGACCTATTATGCTCCTTTTCACAAGATGAGTCTTAGGTGTCCCCAGAATATGTCTGCGAAGTTTTACCTCAAAATACCCCACGGGTCATTTATTATACCATGATACGCCACTTTGTGGTGATTTCGTGTGTGTCTCTTTAAATGCAAATGAGCTGCTGCTCCCCGCCCCCTTTCTAGAAGAGGGCTGATTCTTTATAGCTTGTGCTTCGGTTACTACAGCAACAACAAATCAGAACCAATATGACTGACAGCGTAAATACCGGAGTTCAGGCAGGGCTGGACTGGGAAGAGAAATCGGCCCGGGATTTTTCAAAGCAACTGGCCCAAAAGTTGAGCAGAGGGGTGTTCGCTGTCCGTTCTGCATATCACGACACCGTTTTGTGGTCCGTTCTGCATAATGCGGCAGCTCATTTCAGCTTATCGCGGCTCATTTCATGGCCGACCCACCGGCCCGCTCGGTTCTCCCGATGGTCAGTCCGCCCCTGATCGGCCCCAAAGTGAGTTGGCCCACCGGGAAAATGCCCGATATGCCCTGAGTTCAGCCATATACAGCCAACAACAGAACACTTATGACGCTTACGAAGCTGAGACATTATTCTTGTCACTGTATCTGCCACAGCACAGAAAAAATGGCGGACTGTGTGTCGATCACTCAGGGGAGGAGCTATGATAATAAGGCGGAGTCCGCCACCAGTCGTGGGCGGGGCCTGCTCTAACGTGACATCACTTTAGAGCAGAAATGAAAACCGTCCATTTTGACACACTGTTTTTAATAAATAATATAAGAAAGAGGAGTGGGTGGACTCTTAACATTATAGGATGGTTGTGTACACACACACACACACACACACACACACACACACACACACACTGCCGACACACATTTATGTACAAACACCATGTAAACGTGAATTTTGCATAATAGGTCCCCTTTAAACTAATACTAATTTCATCCAAAATGAAAGTGTTGACATCATTTACTTGTATATTCTGAGACTTCTGAAGCCATACGATAGCTTTGGTTGAAGAACAGGCTGAAATTAAAGTCGACATTCACTGAGAATCTTCGACTCGGTCACGTGACCTCGGGCCATCTTTGACGTCAAATTTGATACGTTGCACAAGCAAACGAATACCCTACGTTTGAAATATTAGTCATTTAGAACCTTGGTATTCAACAGAAAAAAATTCAAATGGGTTTGGAACGACAAGAGGGTGAGTAAATGATGACATAATTTTCATTTTAGGGTGAACTAACCCTTTAAAATATTGATTATAAACATTTGCCTTTGTCATTGATACACATGAAGAGCTCCACTGATCTCTGCCCCAGATCAAAATTGTAAAGCAAACAGCAGTGGTAACATTTTATATTAAAGGTCCACAATTATGCACTAGTTAAGCATGCATAAGACATTAATTAACAATTAAATGAGTGTAGAGTAAGGCTATTGTTGTGAACTTATTCCTTCTAAAGTGTAGGAAACTCAGAAGCGAAGACCAGGAGACGTTGGGATATCTTTCAAGCAGGTTTCTTTATTGAGAACTCGCTGTGCGTCGCTGTAGTCATCCCAATCTAGTCTGAACTAAGGGAACTTTACATTGCAATTTATATACATTTAGGGGGAGGGATTTACATTGTGATGAACAAAGCATGCAAATGAAGTAGCCGTTCGCTCGATACTAAACTTTCCCCACCCATGCTCTCATACAAAGGGTGAGAGTCTCAGTACTCTGAAACAAGACTGGCAGGAATCTCGTGCTTAACAGATACTATGGTATTGGAACCTAAATTAAACATTTAATAAATTTTTAACACAACATTTCCCCCTTTGAGAGTTCTAATAACTCTCACACAATACAAATTTAGACACTTAAAAGTTCATTCTTGTAACTTGTGATCGTTACAGGCACATAGCTCTTGCTCTGTGTTGCTTTTCTGCAATTGCATTCTGACACAGAACCAAACATGCAATTAGGGTCCGTGAAGTTCTTACGGGTAATAATCTTTTCTGGTTGGAACTGTCATTTTCTCGTGAGAGGCGTGATTCATTTGTTGAATGAAACACTTGATACTGTGGACGCATAGATAGTACGCCAGTAGGAAAAACATCAACATAATTGCTATTTCCTTGATCCACATCCAGGGTTTACCTAACAGGTTTCCGAACCATGAAGAATTATCTTCAGTCATCTGGTGTAATTTTGCTGAAATATCAAGAATGTCTTGTTGGATTTTGTTCAAGTTCTCTGTTGGATCCATTAACCCGGTGCAGCACTCAGGGCCAATAATGGTGCAAGCTTCCCCTTGCGTTGCCAGAATGTAATCCAAGGCCACTCTGTTCTGTAAGATCATTATCTTGTGCGAAGCGAGAGTGTCCGTGATGTTACCCAGGGCTAAAGCCATATCATTGGCCAACTTCTGTACAGAATTCGATAAGCTTCTGACTTGATCAAGGGCCTGCATGACACCATAAGACGGGATTAATGCTCCAAGAGTTCTTGACCACCATGTTTGTGCACAAGTGAGTCCTGGAATGCAGCCATCTTCTTTGTTTGTGGTAGGAGCTGAATTTTGTAGCAAACGTTCTTTCCCGCAAACAAGGCATTTCTTGACATAGTCATCAGCTCTAAGAATATGTTGTTTCTGGAGTCCACACTTGTGCGATGTCCATGATGGTTAGTAGTACGACAAACTTGATCATGTTGATGGATGACTGAAGGTTCCGTATGTGGGTCTCTGCGTTGTGTATTTTTTTTTCTTTTATCTTTCATGATAGTTGGCTCGGCAGTGGGTCTAGTTGTTTTCTGGAAGGTTGTGGCTTCATACGCAGGTGAGGAGGTCGGTGCGTATGGGTCTCGGGACAGCCATCAAATGGTATCTGAACAGAGGAAGCACGAAAACAAAAGACAGTAGAGCAGTATTTGTTCTAACACTAGGGTTGTAACTTTTTCCGAGTCTGCTATTGTTGTTCCTTCTGTCCCTATTTCTTAATTCACCTAAAGAACAGTGAGGTAAGGATGGACTAGTGGATGGGGAAGGCCTATGAGGGAGTCTTCACCACAGGGTGGGCCCCCGACGCATGTTGCATTCGGTTCTTCCCTGGGCTCCTCACTGTTCCGTGTCCTATCCTATCCCTGTGGGTGGGGGAACAACTTTACAGTGTGACACATGAGTCCAGGTTTTCTTTCCCTGACACAATACTGCAGCTGCTGTAATCAACATCACTTGATGTGGTCTGTGCCACTTAGGCTCTAATGGCTTGCTCTTGAATGACTTTATCATGACCCATTGACCTGGGATGATTGTGTGTCCACCTTCTG
This sequence comes from Moxostoma hubbsi, assembly GCA_032164185.1. NCBI lineage: Eukaryota > Metazoa > Chordata > Actinopteri > Cypriniformes > Catostomidae > Moxostoma > Moxostoma hubbsi. The sequence continues at coordinate 43,730,209 of JAVLUX010000013.1, forward strand.
GTGGAGTCTGCCAACACGACTCAACTCTCTCTTTGGCACTCTGTACTGCCTTTGTGAGGTTTTTACAGTAAGCGATCAGGGCATCTGAGGCAATGTGTACATCAGCATTTCTAAGATCAATCACACCTGGCATCTGCATTGGGCGTCCAGTAATAATCTCATGAGGGCTCAGTCCTACTGATCTGTTAGGTGACGCTCTCATACTACACAGTACTGCTGGCAGCGCTTCGACCCATGGTACTCCTTCCTGATGCATTTTGCTTAGCCTGGTTTTGATTGTTCTGTTCGATCGTTCAACTTGCCCTGATGCTTGTGGCCTATATGGGCAGTGAAGATTCCACTTAATCTTCAACATTCTAGACACTTCCTTGACTACCTGTCCTGTGAAGTGTGTACCTTGATCTGAGTCAATGCAATCTGGTAATCCCCATCTCTTGGCTGTTTCCACTGTGGCTCCTTTGTCTAACCATGTCCATGCTTCATACAGAGGAACGTCTTTGTACAGATCAATTATTGATTCAGGAGGCAGAATTGTCTTCTGTGCTGTACTACCTGAACACACTTGTACAGTTGCATAGAAACAAGCCTGTTTAGCCGCTACATCAGCAAGAGAATTACCTTTAGCTTCTGTAGTATTAGTTGTGAGATGTGCTTTCACTTTGATCACTGGTAATTTCTTTGGAAGTTTCATGGCAAACATTAGATCTTTCACTAATCCAGCATGCTTAATGGGGGATCCAGAAGAAGTTAGAAACTGTCTGGTTTGCCAAATGACACCAAAATCATGAATTACCCCAAAAGCGTTTCTGGAATCTGTGTAGATATTTGCAACTGATCCTGAAGCTAGCGTGCATGCTCTTGTTAAGGCTACTAGTTCTGCAGCTTGATCTGGAAGACGACCTGAAGCAACCACTTCAGTGGTGGACGTTACTGCATAACCTGCTTGTCTGTTACCTTCAAGGACTTAAGCTGAACCGTCAACAAACAACACAAATTCTGAATTCTCTATAGTAGTTTCTACATCTGTTTTTCCTATAGCTTTGTTGCGGTTCAATTTCTTGGTCAAAGAGGAAACTCTAGCACGTAGCTCTTTGTTCTCTTTCTCTAGCTCTGAGTTATGCTGAGACTGTTCTGTAGCTTTTGCTAAAAGAAACTCTCTGTGGCAGCATATAATGCCTTTTATGTTTTTCTTGCGGATACTTGCTCCAAGCACCTTTTTACACTCATCTACTGACCAAGTTTTGTCTGGGTGAATTTCATATTTCTGAGTTAGTTCCTGTCTAACTTTTTCAGTGACTATTAGGTTCATTTGTTCTCCTAACAGTGTTTTGAATTCATTATCTGACCACAAAGGAGTAGCAAGTCCACCTTTTTCAGTTGTGGGGATTAGTCTAGCACTTTTCCTAAACATTTTGTGAATTTCTTTGTTACCACACAAACAAACACTAAAACTTCTCTGATCAACAGAGGGTACACTTGTTAACTCCGATTTAACTATTGTTAACCTTCCAAATTACCAACACTTCATACTTAACTTCCCTGCCTACAAGAACAGAGGATAAACCAAAATATTAGCACGTAATGCTAATCCTTCTCTGTGAACAGAGGATAACCAATATTAACACATAATGCTAATCTTCCCTGCCTGAACAGAGGATAACCAATATTAACACGTAATGCTAATCTTCCCTGCCTGAACAGAGGATAACCAATATTAACACATAATGCTAATCTTCCCTGCCTGAACAGAGGATAACCAATATTAACAAGTAATGCTAATCTTCCCTGCCTGAACAGAGGATAACCAATATTAACAAGTAATGCTAATCTTCCCTGCCTGAACAGAGGATAACCAATATTAACACGTAATGCTAATCTTCCCTGCCTGAACAGAGGATAACCAATATTAACACATAATGCTAATCTTCCCTGCCTGAACAGAGGATAACCAATATTAACAAGTAATGCTAATCTTCCCTGCCTGAACAGAGGATAACCAATATTAACAAGTAATGCTAATCTTCCCTGCCAGAGCAGAGGATAACCAATATTAACACGTAATCTAATCTTCCCTGCCAGAGCAGAGGATAACCAATATTAACACGTAATGCTAATCTTCCCTGCCTGAACAGAGGATAACCAATATTAACACGTAATCTAATCTTCCCTGCCAGAGCAGAGGATAACCAATATTAACACGTAATGCTAATCTTCCCTGCCTGAACAGAGGATAACCAATATTAACACGTAATGCTAATCTTCCCTGCCTAAACAGAGGATAACCAATATTAACACGTAATGCTAATCTTCCCTGCCTAAACAGAGGATAACCAATATTAACACGTAATGCTAATCTTCCCTGCCAGAGCAGAGGATAACCAATATTAACACGTAATGCTAATCTTCCCTGCCTGAACAGAGGATAACCAATATTAACCAAACTCTACAGCTGTCTGTTAACCTTTTCTCTGGCGGCGCAGATGAAAATATTATTTATTTATTTTATTTTTTTACTGGTCTGCAGCGGTTCTTTGAATAGAGTGAAACTCACTAAATCGTTGGTTGTACGGAAAGATTCCGTCTGGAAAGTTCATTCTTTGTTGAGCTTGAAGTTTCAAGATTCAGTCTGGAACTCAGTCAGAAAAGTTCATTCTTTGTTGAGATCTTTGTTGAGCTTGAAGTTTCAATCTGGATTCAGGTAAGTAGCTCTATCCGGGTCACAGGCACCAACTGTTGTGAACTTATTCCTTCTAAAGTGTAGGAAACTCAGAAGCGAAGACCAGGAGACGTTGGGATATCTTTCAAGCAGGTTTCTTTATTGAGAACTCGCTGTGCGTCGCTGTAGTCATCCCAATCTAGTCTGAACTAAGGGAACTTTACATTGCAATTTATATACATTTAGGGGGAGGGATTTACATTGTGATGAACAAAGCATGCAAATGAAGTAGCCGTTCGCTCGATACTAAACTTTCCCCACCCATGCTCTCATACAAAGGGTGAGAGTCTCAGTACTCTGAAACAAGACTGGCAGGAATCTCGTGCTTAACAGATACTATGGTATTGGAACCTAAATTAAACATTTAATAAATTTTTAACACAACACTATCTTAGCCATAATTTACAACTTTAATAACCATCTTATTTTGTGCAGAAAATAACACATAATGCTCAATTTGAAGAGATCATATGTTAAGTATACCAAACAATATTAAGCCAGAAATTAATGCTAATTAATACTGGCTTTACAATGCTTTAATAACAATAATGAGTTTTGTAATAAATTTAAATACCACCTAATTAATGCAAAGTAAACCTAAACTTGAATATGTAAAATTTTTCGAATATATAAATTTTCAATCAGGGTGTCCAGTTATTTTTAATAGATGATTGTAGTAACTAATTAGTAACAACTTAGTAAAACCAATACTAATTAGCCTTAATTAATGACTTAATATTGATTATTAAACTTGATATATGATATTTATATAGGTATCTGAAACAGAGCATTAATTGCATTACTTTCTGCACAAAAAGAGAGACATTATACAGTTATAAAGTATGGCTAAGATAGGGTTAATCTACATTCAATTAATTGCTAATTACTGTCTTATGCATGCTTAACTAGTGCATTATTTTGGACCCATAAAATAAAACGTTACCAAACCATTTTTTCAGTTCTCTGTCAGTGGAACTATTATTCTATTTCTTGCTTTATTGACATTCCTCTGATTCATACTAAGAGATAAAGGTTAAAACTTCAGCCAAGCTAGAGAAAATGAATCAGAGGGAATCGTCACTAAAATGCAGAGAGAACGCTGCTCGAACATGCACACTTGCCGAACCCCCCCCCTCCCCACACCATCACCCCCACCACCGAGGCCAGCGCCAAGAATGAGAGCGTGCATAAAGCCAGAAACACTAACCTGCAACACGGCGTCGCCGATAAACAGCATGCCCGTCTGATCGGCTGCAGACCCGGCCCGAGAGGTCAGGGGTTAATGGAGAGATTGGGATATAATTACTCATTTAATAGTGGCTTATGAGATGTCACAGCAATCTGGATTTGCGTCTGATGAATACTTCAATCTAGCATTAGCATTAGCAAAGGCATGAGGCACATTGGGGTGAATTTCACACACATCTGGGGTTTAGTTCAATTCATTCTGACCATTTAAAAAAAAAAAAAAAAAAACTTCTTAAGCTTTCTGAAGTCAAGAAACTCTAAGAGAGGATATATTTCTGGACTAAAAATCTAAAATCTAAGTAAGCTATTATTAATTACCAATAAAATGTCAAATCCCCCAGCAATCATTAAGTTCTTGGGTTATTTCACTTATAATTAGCTACAATTAAAAATACATTTGTACTGTATTTCATAAATAAAGTCACAATTGGCACAAATAAGACACACATGGCATGTTGAAACATAAGCTTTGATTGTACTAGTTCAATATTGCTTTCTTAACCTCAAATAATCAAATTTAGTATATTTTTAAACATACAGTGCATCCGGAAATTATTCACAGTGCTTCACTTTTTCCACATTTTGTTATGTTACAGCCTTATTCCAAAATGGATTAAATTAATTATGTTCCTCAAAATTATACAAACAATACCCCATAATGACAACGTGAAAGAAGTTTGTTTGAAATCTTTGCAAATGTATTAAAAAAAATTTAAGTATTCACACCCTTTGCTATGACGCTCTAAATTGAGCTCAGGTGCATCCTGTTTCCACTGATCATCCTTGAGATGTTTCTACAACTTGATTGGAGTCCACCTGTGGTAAATTCAGTTGATTGGACATGATTTGGAAAGGCACACACCTGTCTATATAAGGTCCCACGGTTAACAGTGCATGTCAGAGCACAAACTAAGCCATGAAGTGCAAGGAACTGTCTGTAGACCTCCGGGACAGGATTATATCAAAGCACAGATCTGGGGAAGGGTACAGAAACATTTCTGCAGCATTGAAGGTCCCAATGAGCACAGTGGCCTCCATCATCCATAAATGGAAGTTTGGAAGCACCAGGACTCTTCCTAGAGCTGGCTAAACTGAGCGATCGGGGGAGAAGGGCCTTAGTCAGGGAGGTGACCAAGAACCCGATGGTCACTCTGACAGAGCTCCAGCATTTCTCTATGGAGAGAGGAGAACCTTCCAGAAGAACAACCATCTCTGCAGGACTCCACCAATCAGGCCTGTATGGTGGAGCGGCCAGACGGAAGCCACTCCTCAGTAAAAGGCACATGACAGCCCGCCTGGAGTTTGCCAAAAGGCACCTGAAGGACTCTCAGACCATGAGAAACAAAATTCTCTGGTCTGATGAAACAAAGATCGAACTATTTGGCCTGAATGGCAAGTGTCATGTCTGGATGACACCAGGCACCACTCATCACCTGGTCAATACCATCCCTACAGTGAAGCATGGTGGTGGCAGCATCATGCTGTGGGGATGTTTTTCAGCGGCAGGAACTGGGAGACTAGTCAGGATTGAGGGAAAGATGAATGCAGAAATGTACAGAGACATCCTTGATGAAAACCTGCTCCAGAGCGCTCTGGACCTCAGACTGGGATGAAGGTTCATCTTCCAACAGGACAACGACCCTCAGCACACAGACAAGATAACAAAGGAGTGGCTACGGGACAACTCTGTGAATGTTCTTGAGTGGCCCAGCCAGAGCTCAAACTTGAACATCTCTGGAGAGATCTGAAAATGGCTGTGCACCGACGTTCCCCATCCAACCTGATGGAGCTTAAGAGGTCCTGCAAAGAAGAATGGGAGAAACTCCCCAAAAATATGTGTGCCAAGCTTGTAGCATCATACACAAAAAGACTTGAGGCTGTAATTGGTGCCAAAAGTGCTTCAATAAAGTATTGAGAAAAGGGTGTGAATACTTATGTACATGTGATTTAATCCATTTTGGAATAAGGCTGTAACATAACAAAATGTGGAAAAAGTGAAGCGCTGTGGATACTTTCCGGATGCACTGTATAATGGGAACAAACTTTACTAATGGGTTAATTATTATATTTAAACGCATCCTACATAAATGTGTCATTAATCATCTATATCTACGACAAAAACGTAATATTACAGTCTGCACAGATAATGAACCTGCACCAGTCAGAATGAAGCTGTGAATACGTTGTTATCTTAGCGCGATATTCTAAACTGTCGAAATCTTTAATATGTTAGTAAATATTGAAATAATTGTACACTAATTTTTTTTGTAAGACGTAAATATTCAATTGTATAAGCAAATCAAACTAACCATATGCTCAAATATTGTATTTATTTTTAAATGAATGAAACAAACATATTTAAGTTGTATTTAATTTTTTTTAACATTACACAATTCAGGTTGATTTCAAAATATTTGGTTAAAGTTTAGTCTCTTACAGTTTGATACACACACACATATATATATATATATATATATATATATATATATATATATATATATATTTATTTATTCATTTTGCACATTATCGTCAACTATAATATGTTCCTTCTGTTGACTAAAACTGTACGTCAAATTTACTAAAATAATAAATTTAACATGATGAAATATTCACTACATTTAAAAGACACTCATCAAAACACAAAAACGAAACAAACACATTTACGTTTATTTATCTAGTTCACGATCACTCAATTCAGTTTTACGAAATGCATAAATATAAAAAAGCTATTTTTTATTGTAAAAAATACATTTCAAAATATTTTGATATTAGTTTAAAGTTTGATCTGTTACAGTTTGATACATGTTTGTCATTTTGTACATTTTTGTCAACTAAAATTAATGGATATGAATAAAAAATTTACTATATTAAAGACACATTCATCAAAAGACAAAAATTAAACAAACATATCTAAGTTTTATTTAATTTTGTTCCAGATTACACAATTCATTTTGATGAAATTCGTAAATCTATTTTTTTTTTACTGTAGATAGTTTAAAAATGTCTGAATACTTGGTTAAAGTTTTGTCTGTTACAGTTTAATGCATGTTTTTGTCATTTTGCACATTTATATCAACTACAATATATATATATTATTTTTTTTTTGTACAATTTTATGCAATTTTAGTCCGAGTAAAATTGCCTAAAATGAATGAATACGACGATGAAACATTGACTAAATGTAAAAGACATTTTCATCAAAAGACTAAAAAAAAAGAATGTAAAATGAACACTGACGGTGCAGGACGACTGACGTTTAACACTCGAGGTTAGTGAAGTATGAGCAACAGCAAGCACCACTAAACATAAAGAGTTTATATATATATATATATATATAAACTCGTCTTCTACTCTGACTATGGCCAGTTTACAGTAAATGGGAGAAACTGTTGTCGTCTTACCTACTTGATCTTTGAAAATCTTAGAGATGACCACAGGCACTTTGTGTTCTGCTCCTCCCTGGACAAAATGAAGAGCCGTGAAGGTAATTGTTCCCATATCTTACATCCGTTAACTACATTTCCAAACTCCAAATCTATTGCCTCATCAAAGATTATGAATCTTGTGTCAAGTAATGAATCTTGATCGTTCTCTTTGAACTTTAAAAGACTACTTTTGTGCAATGATGATCTCTCCTGTAGAGATGTGCGTGCAATACAGAACATGTTCTTTAGTCACTTCACATATTAAAAGTGAAAATAAACCTACTTTGATGCTCAGACCGAGACCTCCAGTCGCCTGCCGTCGAAGTACAACAGTTCTGTGCTTTAAAAAGTGGGACTTTAGTTGGTAAAATATTCATGGCATTAATTACATTTCAAATATTTAGAAAGACATGTACATTTAACATTTTATCAGTAAAATTTAAATAAATAAAACATAATGGCTTATAAATGTATCTTATAATTAGTAACAACTTTAAATGGGGAAAATCCATTGGTTCTCAACTGGTTTTGATTCAAGACCTGGATTATACATTGGATATTGAGTGACAATCAAACAGTAACTTTTACACACTCACACACACACACACACACACACACACAAGTAGAGAGATCACAAACACGAGAGAGAGAAATATTAGCTAACATACAAAGTTCAAGTAGTTCCTCCAGCTTTTCCACTTTAGCGAGCTCCTGTGCGGTCAACATGGCAATTTTTCGACATTTGGCTAGAACACTGTCGAATCCACAGTCGTGAAGAGAAACCGTAACAGTTCTTTCCACACTGTGCGCTGTGCAGGGCAGGTGTTCAAACGGTAGCAGTCTCGCGGCTGCCGTCATGTTCCGAGCACTGTCCGTCCCAAGTGTTGTTAACTTTTGCTCTACTTTCCGATCTTAGGCGACCTCCAAAAAATGTTAAGTGCATGACTCCGCAAAGTGTCACTCTGTGGATCTTTGACTCACACTATGGGCCAACGAACGCAATCGCCACTCTGCTGTGACGCCCAAGTAGTTGTCATTGCTCATCCTTGAGCAAAACTATTCCCTTGTCCTTCTCCATCATGCCATGGTGACTTGGCTCGGCACACTCACAAAAGCCACCGCAACAGAAAGTCATTAGGTGATGGTGGTGTAGTGGGCAAAAGCACATAACTGGTAATCAGGAGGTTGCTGGTTTGACCCCCACAGCCATCACCATTGCGTCCTTGAGCTAGGAACTTAAATCCAGGTTGTTCCAGGGGAATTATCCCTGTAATAATTGCATTGTAAGACACTTTGAATAAAAGCGTCTGCCAAATGCGTAAATGTAAAACGGAGACTTTAGTGTTTGTGATTCCGGCAATAAATAAAAGACTCAATTCAATTAAAAGCTGCTCTGTTGAGTGTCAACCGCCTTGAGAACAAATAAAGTTCTGAGGATTCACCAAGACCTCTCCTCGTACATACATCAGAAATACCCCCACACTTAATGGTCATCACATGACATAAAGATCACTCTTCTGAATAAACCCCAATGCCAGAAATCCAAAAGGAGCTCCTTTGTTTCATTCATTCAGTAACACACGAACACACAATTATATACTGAATGACCACCATGAGACATTTGCCGAATATCTCATGCTAAAACTCTGTACAAGACAAGAGAGAGCTCGAAAACTGTCTAACTTTCTTTGAAAATGATCCCCTTGTACTTTATTTTATCAGGACATTTTCTCTGCTCATGACTTCAAATGTACAAATGAACTTTTCAAGTGTATCTCAGGAACTTTGACACAATTGCAAAACTTACTTTACTATAATTTTATCCTGCACATAATCTGCCAAAAGTGCTGTGACGTTACAAGAGGCAACGCAGCTCTCAGCGGGACAGTTCAAGTAGTGCCAGGACACGAAATTCCAATGTAAACAATGATTTTTATTACAGTTCTGGGGAACTAATAAAACAGCGTTCCATATTCATAAGGGTAACTAGGGATCAGGATGGCCTGCCATAGTCAAAACTTAAATAATGCCTCTTGGGGAAGTGGTAACGTTATAATCCCGGTTCCTTCAGGAAAGTAAACAGTCTTTTTCCAACCTTATTTCAGTCCGTGCTGCAGCCCATGGTCAAGCCAGCGGTAAGTCCTTCAAATGTCTGGTAAGTGTCTATAGTATTCAGTGTTCCCTCTGGAAAGGATGCTGGAACGGTCTCTGTAGAGAGCACAACCTGAAGCTTGTCTCCCAGGCCTTATCCACCCACAAACTGTGTCTCTAACTCTTAAAAAGCCCTTCAGCTCATCAGACCCTGACCAGTCTCAGGTGTGTGGGAATGTGGTGTGATGGGGGTGGAATTCCCGACTCCACCAGCAGATGGAGTCATAGCTGTTAGTGGCTGCAGCCACCTCAGGGAAATGTAGCGTCCGTCCAAGACACAGCCTCTTGTGACATCACACATCCCCCCCCTCGAGACCAACGTCCTCGTCGGAGTGGAGGAGGCGCAGAAGGCGTCACGCCGGGAGAGGGCATCCGCATTGCCGTGGCGCTTGCCAGCCCTGTGGACAACAGAAAAGTTAAACGCTTGCAAGCTCAAAAACCATCTGGTAATTCTACTGTTCGTTTCCCTGTTCTTGGCCATCCACTGCAGCGGGGCATGATCAGACACCACCGTGAAACGTCGGCCCAGGAGGTAGAACCGTAGGGACTCCAGGGCCCAGGTTACGGCGAGGCATTCCTTTTCCACAGTGGAGTAGTTCTTCTCTCTTGGAAGTAGCTTCCTGCTTAGGTAGAGGATGGGGTGTTCCTCACCGTCATGTGCCTGAGCGAGTACCGCACCCAGACCCACCTCTGAAGCATCCGCCTGGACAACGAATTCTTTCTTGAAGTCTGGCGCCACCAGGACCGGACTGGAGCACAGGGCTCGCTTCAGGTTGACAAAGGCCGCCTCCGCCGCAGGGTTCCATCTTACCATTCGGGAGTGGCGTTTGGTTGTCAGCTCTGTTAAAGGTGCAGCTATGGTAGCAAAATTCGTAATAAAACGTCTGTAGTAGCCGGCTAGGCCCAAAAATGACCTCACCTGTTTCTTGGTGATGGGCTGTGGCCAGTCCTGGATGGCCCGCAACTTGGCTTCCTGAGGCTTGACCAAGCCCCGGCCAATGGTGTACCCCAGGTAGTTCGTTTCACTGAAGGCCAGCCTGCACTTTTTTGGGTTCGCCGTGAGCCCTGCTTCTCTGAGTGACTCAATCACCGCTTGTACACGGGGTATGTGGCTGGCCCAATCTGGACTTTGTATGACAACATCATCTAAGTATGCAGCTGCGTACCTCTTGTGGGGAGCAAGGACTCGATCCATCAAGCGTTGGAACGTGGCAGGTGCTCCGTGTAGACCAAAGGGGAGACGGGTATAGTGGTAGAGCCCCTCCGGCGTGGCAAAGGCCGTCTTCTCCTTGGACGCCGGGGTCAGGGGTACCTGCCAGTAGCCTTTTGTGAGGTCAAGAGTGGTTAGGAAGCGGGCATGCCCTAAGGAGTCTATCAAATCATCGACTCGAGGCATTGGGTAAGCATCAAACTCAGACACTTCGTTTAATTTCCGAAAATCATTACAAAATCGTACTGACCCGTCTGGTTTGGGAACCAGTACAATGGGGCTTGCCCAGGCACTTTGGGACTCTTCGATTACTCCCATCTCCAGCATCTTCCTTACCTCCTCCTGAATTGCCACTTTACGAGCCTCTGGCACGCGGTATGGGCGCAGGTTTACCTTTTGACCCGGCAGGGTGCGGATCTCGTGTTGGACCACCTCTGTGTGCCCAGGGAGGGAGGAGAAGACATCTCGGTTACGATCCACCAGTTCCAGGGCCATCTGTCGTTGGTGTGGGGATAGGCCTGGACCCACCTGAACCTCCTCCCGCGCCGGTTCCTCGGACTCTGTCGGGGGTAGACAATTGAACAACGCCTCCCTGGCATGCCACTTCTTTTAAGAGGTTAACATGATAAATCTGCTCAGGTTTCCTTTTATCAGGTTGCCTCACCTTGTAGTTTACCTCTCCTACCCGTTCAATGACCTCATATGGTCCTTGCCAGGTTGCGAGGAATTTACACTCAACGGTTGGCACGAGGACCAGCACTCTGTCCCCCGGTTTAAACTCTCTGGGTTGGGCGGACCTGTTGTAGGAGGCTTGCTGTTGCCGTTGAGCGGTCTCCATGTGTTCGCGCATCATGGGATAGATGGCCTTCATTCTTTCCCTCATGGCCCCGACATGCTCGATCAGGCTCCGCTGCTGGCAAGGCTGCTCCTCCCAGGCTTCCTTGGCGATGTCCAGCAGTCCTCTGGGTCTGTAGGAAAGCAAGAGCTCAAAGGGTGAAAAACCAGTAGAAGACTGTGGTACCTCTCTCACCGCAAACAGTAGGTAGGGCAGCAGCTGATCCCAGTTGCGCCCATCTTCCCCAACCGCCTTCCGTAGCATGGATTTCAGTGTTTTGTTAAAGCGTTCGACTAATCCGTCTGTCTGGGGGTGGTAGACTGAGGTCTTCAGGTGTTTGATCTTCAGAAAAGCACAGAGTTCTTTCATCACCCGGGACATGAATGGAGTCCCTTGGTCCGTCAATATCTCCTTTGGGATTCCCAGACTAGTTGAGAGAAGGAACAACTCCTTGGCGATTTGTCTGGCCGTAGCCTTCCTCAGCGGGATGGCCTCAGGGTACCGGGACGCATAGTCTAGGATGACCAGAATGTACTGGTGCCCCCTGGAGCTTTTTGGTAAGGGCCCAACTATGTCCAGTCCAATCCTCTCAAAAGGAGTTCCGATAATGGGCAAGGGTATGAGCGGGTTTCTATACGTGGGCTTTGGCGCCACCTGCTGACACTCAGGGCAACTACGACAATAGTTTTCTATCTCTTTGTGCACTCCCGGCCAAAAGAAACGTTGCAGGATTCTTTCCTTAGTTTTCTCCACCCCTAGGTGGGCCCCTAGCGGGTGCGTGTGTGCTAGGTTGAGCACGGTGTCCCGATAGGGCTGTGGTACGAGGAGCTGTTCACGCACTTCATCATTTTTCTTCACCACCTGATACACTAACCCCCGGATCACTGCGAAATGGGGGTAAGTAGGGCTTGTCCTATCGCCTTGCACTACTCCCTCTAACACCTGCACATGTCTTAAGGCATTTATAAGAGTGGGATCTTGTAACTGGGCTGTACCATACTGACCCGTGAGAGGGGGAAGCTCTTTGGGGCCCTGGGCATCTTCCTCACTGGAGGCCGGAGGACTTTCCTGGGCCAGGTCCTCTTCTCCCGTGTCGGGACCGGTCTCTGTGTCAGCCTGGGCGCCTGCCATCCCTGCAAGTTCACAGGCTGGAGTGAGTGCTTCTAAAGGTTGCGTTTGGGTGCTCTCAGGATGAGTCTTACCTCTCCGCATCCGAGGTACTCGAACTAGCCTCTCCTGAGTCGCTCTCCACAGCGGGTGAAAGGCTGGGCAGTCTCGTCCAATTAGGACCGGGACGGGTAGGGAGTCAACCACGCCTGCGACCGTGAGTATGGTTCCCCGGGTGGTGGTCATCGTGAGTTCAGTAACGGGGTAATTTCTGGTGTCTCCATGGACACAGGAGACTGGAAGGAGTTTCCCTGGGGTCAGACACGATGGACCCACCAGGTCCTTACGCACCAGGGTGACGCGGCTACCTGAATCTAGCAAGGCTTCCACATCATGGTGGTTCACAGTCACCGGGCAGGTGGGGGGTCGATCTGGGGTGTCATCGATGACTCCCACGAGCGAGGCAAAGCGGGGGGTGGCTGGTGCGCTGGACGATTCAGCAGTGGGCATAGGCTCATCCACCGGATTCCCGCACTGCCAGGAGACGTGTCCCATCCCTCCACACCGATAACACTGTCGAGTCTCGCTCTCCCGGTGTATTCGTCCTGGACCCGGCTGGTTTCTGGCTCCCCCTGGAGCCTGGACGGCACCTGAGCCGGCTGGGCTGGGACCCTTGGGGTTCCTTGGACGGGTCCCTCCCGTCTGTGGTGGGGTCGTACTTCGGGGCTCTTTCCTGGAAGCCCGAAGCATTTCCGCTGTGGCCTGGTATTTTTCTACTGCTTCTACAGTTAGACTGGTTGTGGTCAAGGCCTGTTGGCTGATGAACCGTTTCGCCTCATAAGGCAGGGCCCGTAAGAAACGATCCACCACAATGGCCTCCACTACTGCCGCGGCTGTATTCTTCTTTGGTTCCAGCCACTTCTGCGCGATCCGGACCAGTTCGTGCATCTGCGCACGAGGGGGCTGGTCTGGTTGGAAGGTCCAGTTGTGGAAGCGTTGGGCCATACCGAACTTGGTGAGCCCACTTCTGCTGAGGATCTACGACCTCAGGGCATCATAGTCAGACTCCTGGTCGGGGCCCAGGTCCCGGACAGCATTCAGCGATTCCCCCGTTAGGAAGGGAGATAACAGCCCAACCCACTGTTCCCTGGGCCAGGCTTCCCTAGTGGCCGTGGCTTCAAAGGCATGCAGGAACGCCTCAACGTCATCTGTGGCCCCCATCTTGGATATAAAGTCACTTGCCTTTATTGGGCGGACATTCCGGACAGCCATCTGTTTCTGCAGCTGCAATTCCTCTGCCTTCAGAAGGTTGGCTCTCTTTTGCTCCTCCAAGAGAGCCATGTTCGCTTGCACCTGGGCTTGTTGGCCAGCAATAAGGGCTTTCAATATTTCCTCCATTTTGTTACGTGGGAGGCCTAAAGCCAATTTGGAAAACTGGGCAGTCAAATTTTCAGTGTCCTCCTCCGACATGCACTATTACCGCTTGAGACTTGCCCGCATTCTCCACCATATGTGACGTTACAAGAGGCAACGCAGCTCTCAGCGGGACAGTTCAAGTAGTGCCAGGACACGAAATTCCAATGTAAACAATGATTTTTATTACAGTTCTGGGGAACTAATAAAACAGCGTTCCATATTCATAAGGGTAACTAGGGATCAGGATGGCCTGCCATAGTCAAAACTTAAATAATGCCTCTTGGGGAAGTGGTAACGTTATAATCCCGGTTCCTTCAGGAAAGTAAACAGTCTTTTTCCAACCTTATTTCAGTCCGTGCTGCAGCCCATGGTCAAGCCAGCGGTAAGTCCTTCAAATGTCTGGTAAGTGTCTATAGTATTCAGTGTTCCCTCTGGAAAGGATGCTGGAACGGTCTCTGTAGAGAGCACAACCTGAAGCTTGTCTCCCAGGCCTTATCCACCCACAAACTGTGTCTCTAACTCTTAAAAAGCCCTTCAGCTCATCAGACCCTGACCAGTCTCAGGTGTGTGGGAATGTGGTGTGATGGGGGTGGAATTCCCGACTCCACCAGCAGATGGAGTCATAGCTGTTAGTGGCTGCAGCCACCTCAGGGAAATGTAGCGTCCGTCCAAGACACAGCCTCTTGTGACATCACAGTGCCTAGAACCGTCATTCAAGATTTAACCAGATAATAACCCTGTCAATTATGTTTTTCATAACGTGAAACTGAGCAAACTAATTAGTAGAAAGTTTTATCATGCATTAAACTGAATCATAACTGTAATTTAATAAGAAAGTATGTCATGTTTCATATGTAAATGCTTGCCTGTTTATGTAGAGAATGTTGATGTTCACAGATGTCATGTCTCTTTTATATTTCATTATATAAAATTTATGATTAAAACATGTACTTTTTTGAGCGGGAATTTTAAGAGGCAAAGGATTGTAAATCAACTTTGAAAAGGAGGGAAAGAGGTGACCATGTGACCCAGCAGAAGACACTTCTGATTGGCTTAAGACACCTTTGGGTTGCGGCCAACCTCAACAGTACAAAGCCTACGCGCCTAGAACGAAGACCCTCTTCTTCTTCGGTTCTCTTTTGCTCTTCTTCGTCTCTTCTGCCTCTGCCCTCTTGGCTCTGGGCCCTTAGACCTTCATCAGCTTGCTTCGCACAATGTAGAGTCCAGGAAATATCGGAATGTACATTTCCTAGGAAGCTCTTATTTCCTGTGTGCTACAACTAACCAAGCTCGCTTTGGAATATTTAACAAAGTTACCCTTTCGGGAGGCCTCGCTTCAAGGCCCCACCTCATCATTCCAATCCATGATCTTAACAGAGGTCCAAAACATCGACGGAACCACCAGAACTTTCTACAAAGAGCCACAGAACCAAAGAAACGCAAGGAAACGCAAGTCTTCCCAACTTTCGCTGAAGGTGCTGGTGTCTCTTTAATATTATCTGCGTAACCCAATTGCAAATCAAAGTAAACCAAATGAAGTATCGGTGGCTCTCAAGGCATAGTCTATAGACTCCATAAAGTTCAATTTCTCTGTACATATCATTTCATTCACTTTTTTTACAATTTACTCACCAACCTCTTTGTCATGTTTCTCCATGTGTTTAGATTAGCAATAAAGTCTTGTTTGTATTCAAAAATAATTTACTGTGGTATATTTGGATAAATAATCTCGTCGCTTGATTTTTAAAAGATCTGCACTCTGAGTTCAAACAATATTTCAACATATTTCTGATATTTTCAATCAAATCAAATCACTGTATTGTCACACTACCATGTACACAAATGCAACAGTAGGTGAAAGTCTTGTGTGCAGTTCCGAGCAACATAGTAGTAATGACAGTGACGAGACATATACCAATTTACAATAAACTGCCTGATGGTAGCAGTGATTTTTTTTTTTTCACACACCGCCTGTTATATACAGGTCCTTCTCAAAAAATTAGCATATTGTGATAAAGTTCATTATTTTCCATAATGTAATGATAAAAATTAAACTTTCATATATTTTAGATTCATTGCACACCAACTGAAATATTTCAGGTCTTTTATTGTTTTAATACTGATGATTTTGGCATACAGCTCATGAAAACCCAAAATTCCTATCTCAAAAAATTAGCATATCATGAAAAGGGTCTCTAAATGAGCTATTAACCTAATCATCTGAATCAACTAATTAACTCTAAACACCTGCAAAAGATTCCTGAGGCTTTTAAAAACTCCCAGCCTGTTTCATTACTCAAAACCGCAATCATGGGTAAGACTGCCGACCTGACTGCTGTCCAGAAGGCCATCATTGACACCCTCAAGCAAGAGGGTAAGACACAGAAAGAAATTTCTGAACAAATAGGCTGTTCCCAGAGTGCTGTATCAAGGCACCTCAGTGGGAAGTCTGTGGGAAGGAAAAAGTGTGGCAAAAAACGCTGCACAACGACAAGAGGTGACCGGACCCTGAGGAAGATTGTGGAGAAGGACCGATTCCAGACCTTGGATGACCTGCGGAAGCAGTGGACTGAGTCTGGAGTAGAAACATCCAGAGCCACCGTGCACAGGTGTGTGCAGGAAATGGGCTACAGGTGCCGCATTCCCCAGGTCAAGCCACTTTTGAACCAGAAACAGCGGCAGAAGCGCCTGACCTGGGCTACAGAGAAGCAGCACTGGACTGTTGCTCAGTGGTCCAAAGTACTTTTTCGGATGAAAGCAAATTTTGCATGTCATTCGGAAATCAAGGTGCCAGAGTCTGGAGGAAGACTGGGGAGAAGGAAATGCCAAAATGCCTGAAGTCCAGTGTCAAGTACCCACAGTCAGTGATGGTCTGGGGTGCCATGTCAGCTGCTGGTGTTGGTCCACTGTGTTTTATCAAGGGCAGGGTCAATGCAGCTAGCTATCAGGAGATTTTGGAGCACTTCATGCTTCCATCTGCTGAAAAGCTTTATGGAGATGAAGATTTCATTTTTCAGCACGACCTGGCACCTGCTCACAGTGCCAAAACCACTGGTAAATGGTTTACTGACCATGGTATTACTGTGCTCAATTGGCCTGCCAACTCTCCTGACCTGAACCCCATAGAGAATCTGTGGGATATTGTGAAGAGAAAGTTGAGAGACGCAAGACCCAACACTCTGGATGAGCTTAAGGCCGCTATCGAAGCATCCTGGGCCTCCATAACACCTCAGCAGTGCCACAGGCTGATTGCCTCCATGCCACGCCGCATTGAAGCAGTCATTTCTGCAAACGGATTCCCGACCAAGTATTGAGTGTATTGAGTGCATAATTGAAGGTTGACTTTTTTTGTATTAAAACACTTCTTTTATTGGTCGGATGAAATATGCTAATTTTTTGAGATAGGAATTTTGGGTTTTCATGAGCTGTATGCCAAAATCATCAGTATTAAAACAATAAAAGACCTGAAATATTTCAGTTGGTGTGCAATGAATCTAAAATATATGAAAGTTTAATTTTTATCATTACATTATGGAAAATAATTAACTTTATCACAATATGCTAATTTTTTGAGAAAGACCTGTATGTCCTGGAGGGAGGGAAGCTCACCTCTGATGATGTGTCTGGCAGTTCGCACCACCCTTTGCAGGGCTTTGCGGTTGTGGGCGGTGCTATTGCTGTACCAGGCGGTGATGCAGCCAGTCAGGATGCTCTCTACAGTGCTGGTGTAGAACCGTGTGAGGATGTGTTGGTTCATTCCAAACTTCCTCAGCCGTCTCAGGAAGAAGAGGCGCTGGTGAGCCTTCTTCACAACGGCCTCAGTGTGGACGGACCATGTGAGTTCCTCAGTAATGTGGACACCGAGGAACTTGAAACTGCTGACTCTCTCCACCGGTGCTCCATTAATGGTGATTGGGCTGTGTCTTTCTTCCTGAAGTCCACCACAAGCTCCTTGGTTTTACTGACATTGCAGGAGAGGTTGTGCTCCTGACACCAGCGTGTCAGAGTGTGCACCTCCTCTCTGTAGGCAGTTTCATCATTGTCAGTGATCAGACCTACCACCGTGGTATCGTCAGCAAACTTAATGAGGGTATTGGAGCTGTGTGTTGCCACACAATCATGTGTGTACAGGGAATACAGGAGTGGGCTGAGAACACAGCCCTGTGGGGCGAGAAACCGGCTTAATGTATAAATAATGGTTTAATGAGAAACTCAAAAGACAAACACATAAGACGATGATGGACATGTCCGTAAGGATCTCTCTCTCCCGCACCACCCACTGCGATCGGCGCCCTCCGCCCTGCCACTACCCAGGGGGCAAAGGGGGTTTAGCAGACATGGGCTGCTGTAAAAGGTTGTCATATAAAAATGAAATCTATGATGTCTGAGGATCACAACCTGGGTGGACAACCCGGTCAACAAGCTGCTGGAAACTTGTAATTAGGGTCAAAACAATGCTACCTCAATTCTGCTTTAACTCCCCGGAATCACCCAAACATGCTAAAAATTTAATTATATTAACTAAAGGTTTAATTATATTCATGAATCCTGAGCCATATCTCCCTGATACTTTATGCTAGAAACAAACTGAGCACACCTTTCAAAAGAGTGGAAGATAAGCTTGCATCTGATGCATTGACTGTACATGTAATTAGAAAGTAAGAGTGAACAATGCCTCTTAATTCATAGGTAGGCAAAAAAATAAAAAAATAAAATTTGAACATTCCATTTGTAATCGGTAGCATTCTTTTCCCTTTGTTGTTGTTAAAATAAACAAATTACCATGTGAAGTTAACTTTTACTAGATTAAATCATATTTTGATCATTTTCACTAACCATACAGTCCCCATGGTCCATAACACATTATAGACAAGCCTATAATAGCCTGTCAATTCAAACAAGTTCCAAGAAAGAAGTTTACCATTAACTGATGTTAATTGTATACTGCTCTGTTTATGTATGTACAGTATATAGTTTGCATATTTATGCAATATATATTATTTGTATTGCAATGTCTAGTATTTGTAATATTCTTTCACAAGTGGCATAGCTTTATTCTATCGAAAAATATTTTTGGGGGGTTAGGCTGGTTACTGTTCAATCCAGGTGTTTGGAGTGTGAGACAAAGGTACTGACAACTAAATGTTGAAATACTAAAACACACAGGAATCATGTGTGGAGTAGTTTTTAAAGTGTTTAATGATTAAAACTGTTACATTAAGTAGCAATTTGTAAAAAAATAAAATAATAATTAATGAAACAGACAAACAGATTACAATTCAGGGTGATAACTAATTTCTGTAATAATATTTATACAATTTGTTTAGATGTTTTCGGAGTCACTGCTGCTGTCGCTGCTCTCTAGTGTTTCAGCATGCTGTATCCTGCTACATTTGGTTGCCAACCCCTGGCAACGACATCCTATGTAGCATGGAATTGCCCTCTTTGCACAGGAGCAGTTCTTCTGACAACCTTTAACACAACCACATGATATTACCATGGCCAATGACACAGGCCAGGCAGGCTGTGTAGATGGAATTGGAACTTCAACTGCTTGGCCCTCATCCAGAGACCATCCAAAATTCCTGAAGGGGGGAATTTCTGGCTTGGCAATATGTGCATTCTTGTCAATAATGGTTGCCAGAGCTGCCCGTTTAAGGTGGAAGAGAAATGCGTTTTCAGTTGGAGGAAGTAGCTTTAAGAGTGTTGATTTGTTGTTCAAGAACTTGTATGCTCTCAGTGTCCCCAGATCAGAATCTTCAAAGTGATCAGCTGAGGATGTATACACATCTATGATGAGGCCTCGTGCCTGGTGAAGCAGGTTATCTGTTATGTCATCAGTTGTGTTTTGACCAAACTCTTCAAGTGCAGGTATGTCCATTCTCATGCTGCTTTTGAACCAAGACTTCTTACCAGTGAAATAAGGATAACTAGTTGTATCTCTTCCACTAAGACTGTGGACAAACGGCATAGCACAGCATAGTGAAGGTCCCAGTGCTGCTACCATTTCATGTATGGGCAGATAGGCATTCTGCGTTGTTCTCACCCACAGCTCTGGGAGGGTACTGAGGTATGTTGAACCATAGTACAGGCACATGACAATGATGTCTGTGTCATTGGCATGGATGACAACTCTGCCAACTCCTTCATTCTGGACACTGTAGAGGGTGTGGAGTATTATCCTTGTGTCTGCCTCCTTCTGTGTGGACTCAAGAACAGGAACATCCCTGACAGAACCATCTGCAAGCACAACGGTCTTTGTCTCTTCTTTAAATCCACCACCCAGGTAGATACGAGTCAGGCCAATAGGAGGCTTGTGTTGTTCATGCTCACACCACCTCTCACAGAGGAATTGAAGGAGATTTGCTTTATTGGCTGATACAGAAAAAAACTCCTGTGGATCTGGAGCTGTGAACTGCTCACTAACTTCATATACTTTTGCAGATTTTGGTGTATACCTCCGGCTTTGCTCAGCAGACTTAAGGCTCCATTTAATTATGTAACAGTCTGATGCTTGTACTGTGCAAAAAAAGAAAAGAAAAGAAATTAGCATAGTTATTTGCCTAGTTCAAACAAGTCGAATAAATCAATAGCAAAAACATGAGGCAAATAATTTTCTGACAATAGTTAATGTGGTCAAGATATCTGTGTCATTGTTTATTGTACATGCTACTCTCTTATCTAAAAAGCCACAGGATTGTAGTATGCCTATTTTTCTAGGTATAACTAGGCTACGCACACATTTAAGTGGTCCGAAGATTTGATTATTTAAATACAGTTGAATAGCATTGTCAATCAACTACAGCCCACAATTAGGCTACAACAATCATGTATTAAATTAATAATAGGAAGGCTACCCTATATCTATAAGATACGATTAACTGTTAAATAGCTAGCCTATAGCTAACATTATGGGTAACATTAGCAATCCGATTCTATCTTGAGGTATTTTTTTAAAATATTGAGTTCATATATTATGTCTAAATCACTAAGCCAATGTGTCTAGCAAAACACAATGGATATGGATGTCAGGACACATAACATGGCCATTTTAATTAGGATGGAAAGAAACAATGCCCCCATGGGGTAGTTACGGGCTATTACTGTTTTTTTTTTTTAAGTCCTTGAAACACTGTTTTTGGTAAAGGATCTGATTTTTTACTGCCCAAGCTATTCATCATTATTACAGTGTTCATATTATAGCGACTTGATATAAGATTGTTTGATAATGAAAACTGAAAAGCACTTACCATGAAATTCTTGACCTTGAATTTGCCGGCTTCTCGGTATTGTATCGCTGCTAACGGTCCACAGCAACAATAAGTGGTTATTTAGTGCCATCTAGTGGTGTAATGAAAATCCATGCCTATTTTACATGAGATTTTCAACAATACAGGAAGTAGCGTTAACACAATCGTGCAAACCACTGCAGAAGAAGTTGTGTTTTTGATGTGTTTGTTTGTGGACTAAATTCGCAGTAAAAGTGCAAGGATACAAAGACAGAACCGACTGATGTGTTATTTGTTTTAACTTTGCATGGTAAGGTCACCTTTTTGGTAAGTAAGTATATGTAAAACTATTTGACCAATGAATCAAAACTATTTTCTTTGCAGCAGACTAAGCTAGAACTAGTGCTAGTGGAGAAAGATGGAATATAATTATCAACAACAGAAGTTTTTTAATGTAGCCTACATGATCACAACTTTATTTCGTACTGCTTGTACAATCAAGATATCGTTTGAAAGCTGTATTCCCGTTGTGTCGGTAGGGCTGCTGATTTAAAAACTAAAATGATCTATAGCAGAGATATGAAAGCAGTTATGGATGATGGCATTTGATCGCATTTGATCGCTGCTGCTAGCTGCATGGTAGAGAACTGCGCGAGTTCAAAAGCGATTTTTTTTTTTGCGGGGGGACACGCATAATTTGAACACATCCTACAAGTTTCCAGCAGCTTGTTGACCGGGTTGTCCACCCAGGTTGTGATCCTCAGACATCATAGATTTCATTTTTATATGACAACCTTTTACAGCAGCCCATGTCTGATTTCCTAAAAAACAGGTGTTTTGCCCCCTGGGTACACACTGGTTTTCTGAATTAATTGCTCTTAAAATATGATCTCATCATCATCAGAGTCACAAGTATAGACAAACACAATATGCTTAAGATAACAACACACAAACATTTATAATCTTTCATTTCTTTATTGAACACACCCCATTATACATTCACAGTGCTGTGGAAAAAGTAAGTGAATCCTTGGAATTAGTAACTGGTCGATGCTACTTTGGCAGCAATAACCTCAAGCAAGTGTTTCCGGTAGCAGCGGATTAGACCTGCACAAAGTTCAGAAGGAATATTGGATCATTCTTCCTCACAGAACTGCTTCAGCTCATATTCTTAGGATGTCTGGTTTGAACGGCTCTATTGAGGCCATTCCACAGCACCTCTAATGGATTAAGGTCTGGGCTCTGACTGGGACACTCCAAAAGGTGGATTTTCTTTTTTTTAAGCCATTCTGTAGTGGATTTAGTAAGATATTTAGGATAATTGTCCTGCTACATCACCCAACTTCTACTGAGCTTCAGCTGGCACACTGCCACCCTGACATTATCCAGTAGGATCTCTTGATAAACTTGGGAATTCAACCGTACTTCACCATTGGGATGGGTTCATGTTGGTATGTGGTGCCCTTTTTACACCATAGGTAGTGCTGTGTGTTCTTCCCAAAAAAATTCAACCTCAGTTTCATCAGTCCACAAAAATTTTTCCCAGTTGCGTTTTTTAGTGTGTAGGTCATCTTTGGCAAACTTCAGGTGCACAGCAATGTTTTTGTTGGAAAGCAGCGGCTTCCTTCAAGGTCTCCTGCCATGAACACCATACCTGTTTAATGTTTTCTGTATAGTAGACTCATGAACAGAGATGTTAAACAGTTCCCATGATTCCTTTAAGTCTTTATCTGTCACTCTAGGGCTCTTTTGTACCTCATTGATCATTCTGCGGTGTATCCTTTGAGTCATCTTGGCTGGAGGGCCACTTCTAGAGAGAGTACCTATAGTACTAAATCATCTCCATTTATAGACAGTTTGTCTAACTGTGGACAGATGAATATCTAACGGCCACTTCTAGAGAGAGTACCTATAGTACTAAATCATCTCCATTTATAGACAGTTTGTCTAACTGTGGACAGATGAATATCTAACGGCCACATCTAGTGAGAGTACCTATAGTACTAAATCATCTCCATTTACAGACAGTTTGTCTAACTATGGACAGATGAATATCTAACGGCCACTTCTAGTGAGAGTACCTATAGTACTAAATCATCTCCATTTATAGACAGTTTGTCTAACTGTGGTCAGATGAATATCTAACGGCCACTTCTAGTGAGAGTACCTATAGTACTAAATCATCTCCATTTATAGACAGTTTGTCTAACTGTGGACAGATGAATATCTAACGGCCACTTCTAGTGAGAGTACCTATAGTACTAAATCATCTCCATTTATAGACAGTTTGTCTAACTGTGGTCAGATGAATATCTAACGGCCACTTCTAGTGAGAGTACCTATAGTACTAAATCATCTCCATTTATAGACAGTTTGTCTAACTGTGGACAGATGAATATCTAACGGCCACTTCTAGAGAGAGTACCTATAGTACTAAATCATCTCCATTTATAGACAGTTTGTCTAACTGTGGACAGATGAAT
The DNA here is from genome assembly GCA_032164185.1 of Moxostoma hubbsi. Classification (NCBI taxonomy): domain Eukaryota; kingdom Metazoa; phylum Chordata; class Actinopteri; order Cypriniformes; family Catostomidae; genus Moxostoma; species Moxostoma hubbsi. The sequence continues at coordinate 43,754,029 of JAVLUX010000013.1, forward strand.
ATCTAACGGCCACTTCTAGAGAGAGTACCTATAGTACTAAATCATCTCCATTTATAGACAGTTTGTCTAACTGTGGACAGATGAATATCTAACGGCCACTTCTAGTGAGAGTAACTATAGTACTAAATCATCTCCATTTACAGACAGTTTGTCTAACTATGGACAGATGAATATCTAACGGCCACTTCTAGTGAGAGTACCTATAGTACTAAATCATCTCCATTTATAGACAGTTTGTCTAACTGTGGACAGATGAATATCTAACGGCCACTTCTAGAGAGAGTACCTATAGTACTAAATCATCTCCATTTATAGACAGTTTGTCTAACTGTAGACAGATGAATATCTAACGGCCACTTCTAGTGAGAGTACCTATAGTACTAAATCATCTCCATTTATAGACAGTTTGTCTAACTGTGGACAGATGAATATCTAATGGCCACTTCTAGTGAGAGTACCTATAGTACTAAATCATCTCCATTTATAGACAGTTTGTCTAACTGTAGACAGATGAATATCTAACAGCCACTTCTAGTGAGAGTACCTATAGTACCAAATCATCTCCATTTATAGACAGTTTGTCTAACTGTGGTCAGATGAATATCTAACGGCCACTTCTAGTGAGAGTACCTATAGTACTAAATCATCTCCATTTATAGACAGTTTGTCTAACTGTGGACAGATGAATATCTAACAGCCACTTCTAGTGAGAGTACCTATAGTACCAAATCATCTCCATTTATAGACAGTTTGTCTAACTGTGGACAGATGAATATCTAACGGCCACTTCTAGTGAGAGTAACTATAGTACTAAATCATCTCCATTTACAGACAGTTTGTCTAACTATGGACAGATGAATATCTAACGGCCACTTCTAGTGAGAGTACCTATAGTACTAAATCATCTCCATTTATAGACAGTTTGTCTAACTGTGGACAGATGAATATCTAACGGCCACTTCTAGAGAGAGTACCTATAGTACTAAATCATCTCCATTTATAGACAGTTTGTCTAACTGTAGACAGATGAATATCTAACGGCCACTTCTAGTGAGAGTACCTATAGTACTAAATCATCTCCATTTATAGACAGTTTGTCTAACTGTGGACAGATGAATATCTAATGGCCACTTCTAGTGAGAGTACCTATAGTACTAAATCATCTCCATTTATAGACAGTTTGTCTAACTGTAGACAGATGAATATCTAACAGCCACTTCTAGTGAGAGTACCTATAGTACCAAATCATCTCCATTTATAGACAGTTTGTCTAACTGTGGTCAGATGAATATCTAACGGCCACTTCTAGTGAGAGTACCTATAGTACTAAATCATCTCCATTTATAGACAGTTTGTCTAACTGTGGACAGATGAATATCTAACAGCCACTTCTAGTGAGAGTACCTATAGTACCAAATCATCTCCATTTATAGACAGTTTGTCTAACTGTGGTCAGATGAATATCTAACGGCCACTTCTAGTGAGAGTACCTATAGTACTAAATCATCTCCATTTATAGACAGTTTGTCTAACTGTGGACAGATGAATATCTAACAGCCACTTCTAGTGAGAGTACCTATAGTACCAAATCATCTCCATTTATAGACAGTTTGTCTAACTGTGGTCAGATGAATATCTAACGGCCACTTCTAGTGAGAGTACCTATAGTACTAAATCATCTCCATTTATAGACAGTTTGTCTAACTGTGGACAGATGAATATCTAACAGCCACTTCTAATGAGAGTACCTATAGTACCAAATCATCTCCATTTATAGACAGTTTGTCTAACTGTGGTCAGATGAATATCTAACGGCCACTTCTAGTGAGAGTACCTATAGTACTAAATCATTTCCATTTATAGACAGTTAGTCTAACTGTGGACAGATGAATATCTAATGGCCACTTCTAGTGAGAGTACCTATAGTACTAAATCATCTCCATTTATAGACAGTTTGTCTAACTGTGGAAAGATGAACATCAAAGCTCTTTGAGATAACTTTGTAACCCTTTCCAGCTTTATGCAAATTTTAGGCAAGGTCTTCTGAAAACTTCTGAAATGGTCCATGTCAGCAGATGCTTTATTTGATTGCGTTTTATAAGTCGAAGAAGCTCTAACCCTCATGTACAATCTTGTTTCATTAATTATTTTTTTAATCATATTCAGCCTAGGGATTCAATTACTTTTTCCACAGCACTGTTAAATGGGATGTGTTCAGTAAAGACATGAAAGATTATAATTGATTGTGTGTTGTTAGTTTAAGCACATTGTGTTTGTCTACACTTGTGACTTTAATGAAGATGAGATCTAATTTTATGAGCAATTAATGCAGAAAACCAGCTCATTCCAAAGGGTTCACATAATTTTTCCTCCACCTGGTGTAGCTTGTTCATGGCTTTCAAAGATGAGCTTGTCACAAAATCTCTCCATGTTGACATCTGCCTAATTTGACGAGCTTCTACCAAGAGTCAAAATACTGTAGAGTTTGATTGGACTCTGACTTTGACGTCAACAAATGATATGGGAAACAGTTTCTCCACCCTTTTAAAAGTTGATTAGCCTATTTGTGTCTTGATTGTAATTATGCACAATAAAATAGTTGCATGCTTTTTATTATTTTGATTTAGCATGCTTTTTTGTGAAGCAACTCACCAGTTGAGAACCATTGGTAATGTATAGAAACATTAAACTAATGATCAACCACCAATTTAATGCTATATTTTGTGTCATGTAATATACTAATCTTGGCATACAGTATATTTGGTTCTCCATCATGAACTGTAAAGTGTTTCAATGACTTTCATTCTGTGTTGTCAGCATCAGAGTTGTGATAATATGCCAAAGCTCTGCTGACACCTTTGATGTAATATATGAATGATGACGTGTCGCATGCTTGCAAACAATGAACTGTAACGTGCTCCTTGACAGGTGAGTCAAATCTGATGAAAATTTGTATTGGATTGCATTGTTCCGAATCTCTATAATCAATCACTAACAGAGCACGCCCGCCTGGTTTGTGACGTCCAATGATGAACAAATGTGAAACATATGACTTAAAAAACAATGCAATTAAATCCTGTGTGTGTTTGTGTAAGAATCATGACTGAGTTGGAGGTAAAGCATCAGTACTTACATTTAAGTGGGAGACGCTGCCGTTAATGCAAACCACGTCCTGTTTTTGTATGATTAACAACTCTTTCGTCAACTTCAAACGAACGTCGTAGGTGTTACTAGTGTGTTCATCATACAAAAGTGCAAGACCGTTTTTTGTCTGTTGAGAAAAAACAAAGATAAATTGTGTAAGCACATGTCAAAATATTTAGCATAATAAATAAAAAGGGAGAAAAAAGGCAAAAAAAAACACAATTTTTTGTATGTTCACACCCTCATTTGTTCCAAACCCAAAAAGAAGTTTACAATTTTTGCGCTCTTTCCCATTCACTGCAAATGTATAGTGACAAGGGGCTCCAAAAAACACAATGAAAGCACAAAATAAGTATCATAAAATTAGTCAAAAAAGAATCTACCAATCTCTCAAATCTCACTTAAACTTGGCGTGCTACAAGACTATCAAGAACCAAGCCCTTTAATGTCATTACATTTATGCATTTGGCAGACGCTTTTATCCAAAGCGACTTACAGTGCACTTATTACAGGGACAATCCCCCCGGAGCAACCTGGAGTTAAGTGACTTACTCAAGGACACAATGGTGGTGACTGTGGAGATCGAACCAGCAACCTTCTGATTACCATTTATGTGCTTTAGCCCACTACGACAATGAGATCTAATGACAGAATGATGACCGAAATGTCCATTTTAGGTGAACTATTCCTTTAACACATACTGTTAAGAAAGAGATTTTGACCTGTTATTTTCCTCACTGTGTAATATTCCACATTGGGAAGATGGTTTTCAAAAGAAAAGTTGCCTTTGGATCTTTCAATTATTTTTGAATTGCCTGTGCACAAAATGACAGAGCACTACAGGGCTGTTAATACAGTTACGCTTGTAAAACAGTCCCAAGAGGGGCTTTCTGTGGCTGTTAGATTGAAAAATACTTCTCAGATTGCTACTGAAATACAACATTGAATCAAATGAAGTCTTTGTTGTCACAGAACACTGTCATGATAAGTTGCTTTGACATTAACCTGGTGTAAAATGTCTTCCTTAAGGGCCCAAAAGCACAATGGTGAGTTTCAAACCCACAATCTATCGATTACCAGACTAGATCTTTGTGTTTTAAAGGGACAGCTTACCCAAAAATGAAAGTTCTGTCATCATTTACTCACCCTCATGTCATTCCAGACCTGTATGACTTTTCATTAGAACACAATTTCCTAGCCACTTTTTTCCATATATTAAAGGTGAATGGAGACTGGGTCTAAAATGACAAAAAGTACCATAAACGTTTATCGACATGACACGGGCTCTATATTCTAAGTCTTCTGTGGTCGTACAATAGCTTTATGTGAAAAATGATTGAAATTTAAGTTGTTATTCACTGATAATCTGACCATTGATTCATTGAGTTGAACCAGAGAACCATATCAGTCCGATTCATTCAATGACAAACTCAAAAGAACGATTAGTACGATTAATTCAAGAATCAGACATTGCTCCTTCTCTCATGAATATGGCAAAGAGAGCTAGGTATTATAATGTTTATAATCATTATATTTGGGGGGAAAAATGGCCAGTATATTCTTAAAATTTCTCCTTTTGTGTTCCACAGAAGAAAGTCAAGTTCAGAGCAACACATGGGCGAGCAGGGCTGGACTGGGAAGATAAATCGGTCAGGGATTATACAGTACATGGCAACCGGCCCAAAACTTTGGGGGGGGTGTTCGCTGTCCTTATCGCGGCGCCGTTTTGTGGTGCATTCTGCATAACACGCTGGCTTATTTAAGCTCATCGCAGCCCATTCGGCACGTTTCGCGGCCGACCTACCGGCCCGCTCTGTTCTCCCGATGGCCAAGTCTGCCCCTGATCGGCCCCAAAGTACGTCGGCACACCGGGAAAATGCCCGGTATGCCAGATTAAAGGTCCAGTCCTGTGGGCGAGCAAATGGTGAAAGAATTTTATGTGAACTACCCCTTTAAATAAATATTTTTACATGTATTTTTAAAGCAGATGCCCAGTGGTAAACAAATAAATACAGTATAGCACTTTATGTTTATACGCGTAAGAGACCTGAACAAAATACAGTCCCAGTGACTGAACTGCATAAAACATTTAATTTCAGTTATTTCGTTATTGCGCTAACTGAAGTGCCACGTGTCGCTTAAATGCCAAGAAGCGATTTCTGGAATCTTGAAAATGGAGATTTTGACCTTATTGTTTTTATGTGAATAAATAAAGGCACATTTCTAGTTTCAACATTATTCGTGCATCAAATAAGCGTGGGGGGGGGGGGGGACAAACAAACCATCTAGCTTCATATCATGTGACCCACATTTGGTTTTCGACCATTGATAATTGGGTACATTTTCACAATTTACGGATTTAGCCATTTTGAGAGCCACATAACTCTGGGATTTAACCAAGTAGGTCTTTAAAAATGCAGACACAAATGGAAAGTTTGTTTTGAACTATAATTCAAAAATATATTGTGGCAGGGCGGAGGGCGGGGCCAGGTCGTGATTCCACACACCGGCCCCTAATCAGGCTAATCAAGCCTCAGAGAGGGATAAAAGCCGACTGGAGACTGAGAGAGAGATTTACGTGCAGCTGTCCGACACCTGTGTGTGTTTGTCTTTTTGGTTAGGTTTTATATTAAACTATTATTTATATTGTCAAGCCGGTTCTCGCCTCCTCCTTTCCCATTAACCCCTTTACAGATATTAAGATATATTTAATATTTCCAGAGTTATAGGCTCTCAAACTTTGGAAAAACACAAAATGTGTTTTTTCCCATTTATGGACACACGGCACTGGCATAAAATGCAACAAGGGTTGCTGAAGTCAACAGATTTTAGTAATATACTCAACAATCTCTGTGTAAAAGTAACATCATGATGCTGCCACCTTTCTAAGGTTATTTTTTAACCTGTAGATTTGCTTCAAAATAGGCGAGAATTGTCATTTTGAGCCCCCCTCATTGTGACATTTCACATTTTGACTTTCATTATAATTTATGTTTATCTTCCTACAGAACAAAGTATCAACCAAATTAATCATTTCAGTGGGGACATTTCTAAAATATGGTTAGTTGCAAGAACAAGATTTCGTTTCATCCATGCATGTGTTTGTCCACTCTGGTCATGACACGGGTTCTGACAAACCCACAGCCTCTCTGCTGGCCTAGTTCTCTCTCTGGCACCTAAACCGTTTCCCCCTCGAGACACCAGGATGTAGGTCAAGAGACTCTCACGTTAGTGCTATAGAGAGAGGACAATTAATCAAAGTTTGGAGTTGGAGACCGGGTTGGACTCTATACGGGAGCCCTCCATGACACTCTATACGTCAATGGATCAGGAAAAGTACATTTTTGCCTTTTTCTAGACAATTTGCGAAGCCACATGGAAACGATTTTTATTCTTGCAGGGCCATTTCTGGATCTCTCAAGAACCCTGGGCTTAAATGCTTCGCTTAAGGCCAGAACAGTGGAAGTCACGGCTTGATGATTCGGTAGGGTCTGAAATCCAACTTTGGCTTGAGAAACTGGCTGCGGGTCACCTCAGCGTAGCTCACTGTGGGCAGCCAGACACATCCCGCCAGTTCTTCTTCACACAATAGATCATTTGATTCGAAAAGACAATTAGTCAAATTCAAAATGTGGCCAAGTATGATTTTTAAAATTAAGATTCAATTTTATTGTCATTGTGCAGAGCCAATGAAATTGAGTTGTTTTCACATATCCCAATTAAGCTGGGGTCAGAGTGCTGGGTCAGCCATGTTATGACACCCCTGGAGCAGATAGGGTCAAGGGTCATGCTCAAGGTCCCAACAGTGGTATCTTGATGGTGCTGGGGCTTGAACCCCCGACCTTTCAGTCAGTAACCCAGAGCCTTAACCGCTGAGCCACCACTGGCCCTTAAACTACACATGCACAATGAAATAAGAATACACACACAGGAACTCAAAGGTCTTAAATGAATAAAAGCTTGATTCAGTCGGATGTGTGAAATTCAAGAGATTATGACAGAAATATAATAATAATAATAATATCAATATTTTTTATCAAATATTATAATTTAAAATTGTTATATTTAAGCATTATTTCAGCTGTAATGTCTTCATAAGTTTTCATACCATGATGCTCTTTTAATTGACCAAAAATAACTGCAATGTTCAGATGAAAATGGTTAAAATTGAAAATTGCATCTGATTCTATTTTTATTAGCGACCTAAAAACAGTACGTTTATGGCACAACGCAACCATGCGTTGTGCATCCGTCTGACGCTGCTGTGCATTGACGAGCCCTTATTAAACAAACTGGACTGATTGACAAATTCAACTACAAAATGAATTACTGTGAACTGTAGGCCAATAATTAGCTTATGTTAAATAATATGGACATAAGTAATAAAGATCATATTCTAAAGCCGCTTTTTGTATTGTCTTTTTTAACGATTCACTTGTATATCAAAATAATGTAATGCATTTTAATTATCTGTATTATATTTTTTTTATAATATATACTGTATAGTTTATTATTTATAATTATTTAATCATTTAAAATGGAATTATTGTTATTTGAGAAGCTTTCTCAGCTTATATTTATGTATATGATTAATTACGATTAGTTGCGATTAGTTGCAATTAATTCAATTAATTAATCAGCATACCATGTAATTTATTAGATACAAAAAATAATAGACTGACAGCCCTCGTTTTTATCAGTTTGTTTGATTAGACACCATTTTGATGATTAAACTTAAATAAAACACAAAAGAATCCAGAAAAATTAACGGAAAATAAAGAATTTGGGAGAAAAACAAATAAAACCCTAGATATTTAAAATCATGTGGCTAACCCTATTTTTTTTTAAACAATCAGTGGCCTCATAAAACAAAAAAAGCTATATTTTTTAGATCTGCATGATTTTAAACGGCTTTAAGGTCAATTATCTGCTTCAAACAATGATTACCTTCTAGTGTTTATAGTGTTGTAATTGTGAAATATTGCTTCTAATTTAAATTCACTACACTACACTAGATGGACGATTGTGCCACTGAATTGCTTCAATCAAGATAATAATTAGAACAATGAAGGTCAACTGCTGTCTTGAGATCAGATCAGAGCCGATAATGTTCCACCGCTCGAGGGCTACGACACACAGACCGCCAGCAACGGATATTATCTTTCTACCCTGCCATCAGGACAGGCGAAAATAGTCGATATAGCTTTCGCCAGAAGATTAAAAGTCTGTACATCTTGTAATCGGAAAAGCATTTGAAAGAGATGTGTCTGAACAATTGGGCCGCACAACTTTGATATCTGAAAAGCTAGATGAAGTCAGATATTGTTAAAGGTATGCCAATCTTACACTGAACTGCAAAGTTAAAGTGAATGTTAGGAGCAAGCAATAAGAGTAGCAATTCTGACCGTCTGGAAGGAAGTCTTCCATAGCCAGACCTTTCCCTAAATGGCAAAACGTCTGGAAAAACATTTATTTTATTTTGTATTAATTTATGTCAAAACAGGAATGCCATTAAGAGATGGTAGGACAATCCTCAGTGCCGACACACAGTAAGAAAGCAATTATAATTCTTTGCCACCTCTGCTTTAACATTTTAATAAATCTTAACAGTGAAGGTCAAATCTACAATTCAGCAAGTGGCTCAATGTTAAATAATAATATTTCATTTGCAGCAACTATGCAACAATAACAAACAGATGAAACCTGATTAATAAAACACCCCTCCTTGATTGTCTTATCATTATCATGATAAACGCATCATAATCAGCATTCATGACATTATCATTTTCTCTAAAAAATATTTCAATCATCAAACTCGTTATGAAGTAACACTTAGGCGAGGTAAGTTTCCAAATGCAAAATGGAGCTCATTAAAATTCATACCTGTCATGAATCAAAACTGGCGAGGCTGGGCTCGGTGACAAAGATGTGATGGAAAGGAGCCTTTATTTATAGGGTGGGTGAACGTATCAGGACAGTATTAATTGAGTATTTCACGAATAATGAGCAATCGTTTGAGAGTTGAGCCTGTATTATGGCCTGTGTGTGAATGCAAGAGTGAGATGTATTAAAAGCTGCTATGGCGATTTATAGATAAAGAGATAAAGAAGACATCCGCTCACATGCAGTTTTACATTAAGCTTGACTAATTTCTTAGCTGTGACTAGATTATTATCCTGTGGCATCACACGTTACAAGTAAATCATCACGGCTCCAGGGAGCAATCTAAATATATTTATATTTCAGTACTGGTGGCAATGGCAAAATGCTGTGCATCTGATTCATGATGCTGCTTGCTAAGGCAGTATTTCATTGCTCATTGGGTTAGTGATTTGAACTGCACCGTTAGTGCTACGATCATGAACGAGACCTAAAATCATGCAGCTTGTTGAGCTGTGCTATTACTTTAAGAATTGGTCAGACTTTTCAGCTGGTGGATGATAAATGGGTGATTAAAAAAAAAATCCTATAGATGTAGTGAAGGAGGAATACTAGCCATATCTAGAGACAAGAACAGAGCACAACAGTGCCGACTTACATTTTACATTTATGCATTTGGAAGACCGTTTTATCCAAAGCGGCTTACTACAGTGCCCTTATTACAGGGACAATCCCCCCCGGAGCAAACTGGAGTTAAGTGCCTTACTCAAGGACACAATGGTGGTGGCTGTGGGGATCGAACCAGCAACCTTCTGATTACGAGTTATGTGCTTTAGCCCACTACGCCACCACCAGTCTATAGACTTGGTTCCGGAAGTATTTTTCCCATTTATTTTTACCATAGTGATTTAGAAAATCCTTCATCCAGGGGCGATTCTATGATTTCAATAGTGTGAGGGTGGGGGGGGCTCAGCCCCCAATTTAATGTATTACACTCTATTGCATAGATAGATCCTTTAGTGGGTCAAGCCAATGATACACTCCTTCACAGCCCGCACTCCAATGCTATTGGCTCATGCTATAGTCAGTCTTTAGTGGAAAAAGCCGCCAAAGCAGTCACAAACTTAAAACTAGTGAAGTGCTACCACTGTTTCAAAGATTTGCATGCTGATTGCTGAGTAACAGATTTTTAGGGGGGCTGAGATTAATTTCAGGGGGGGGGGGGGGCTAAAGCCCTCCTAAATAGGGTCTTGCAATGCCTATGGTTCTAAGCTATGCACCATACCAACCAGGTCTGATGTTATACAACATTACCAACTTTGATTTTTCGATGCAAAAAACAAACAAACAAATCGATTCTATAAAGCATTGTTAATTACATTTACATTTATGCATTTGGCAGACGCTTTTATCCAAAGCGACTTACAGTGCACTTATTACAGGGACAATCCCCCCGGAGCAACCTGGAGTTAAGTGCCTTACTCAAGGACACAATGGTGGGGACTGTGGGGGCAACCTTCTGCATACCAGCTCAGTGCGTTAGCCCACTACGCCACCACCACTCCTATGTAAGGAGTAAACAAAAGATGAACAAATATAAAAGTATTGATTTCTAATTGTTTATTATAAGTATAGAAACAGTATTTTAAATTTTTACTGCAAAAAATTCAGATATATACAAATATATAAGTAGATTGAAAGTGTAGCGAGAGTGGAAGCGGATGGAGCTACAGAGCTCTTTTGGCACACTTTGTTGGCTGCAATTCTCTGATTGGTGGATCTTTCTCTTCATGATCATGGTTAGTGTAGTTCTTCACCAGAAATTATGCTACATGAGCAAAATAATAATAAAAAAAAATAAGATGCAATAACGTGGTTTGATGGCTCCAACAGAAGCAACACAGATTACTGTGGCGTCACATTGCATGCAATCATGCTTCTAAGTTCTTTCAAGCAGCAGATTTCTCATATCAGTCACAGAAGTTCCTCTTAAGAAACTAAAAACAGCCATTTGCGATCAAAGTTTATGCTACTCATTCGTGAAATGTTTAATTGTGGGGCGAATGGGTCTTAATAGAGTGGACATGAAATATCATAAATCAAGTCAAATCCTTAGTTTGTCCTGATTCACAGAAACTGATGGAGATTTAAACAAGCCCTCATCTCCAATAATCTTTCAGAAACCAGGTTTCAACCTCACAAACCACACTTTTGGGGCATTTTTGGCTTAGTTTCAACAAAGCGTCCTTTGATGGCAGTTCTTTTCTGCAATGCCAAAAAAACCTGGAAGTGCTGGAGCTGAGTGCGTGTTTGTTTGTAACTTCATCTATTCGAGAGCTCTTGATAGGTCTGTCTTTAAAGGTTTATAAGTTACCGTTAAAAATCTACAGTTTATGGAGAAAAGTAATGGTAGTTTTACTTCCAAAACCATACTGTTGATCTCTATAACAACCACATAGCAATGTGCTAACAACCAATCAGACAAATTGTGACAGGGCTGAGGGCCGGGCCGGGTCGTAATGCTACACACCCAGAGCATATTCAGGCTAATCAAGCCTCTGAGAGGGATAAAGGCTGAATGGAGACTGCAGTGGGACAGAGAGAGAGAGATTTACGGGCAGCTGTCCGACACCTTTGTGCGTTTGTCATTTTGTTTAAGATGCTTATTAAACTATTATTTAGATTGTCAAGCCGGTTCTCGCCTACTCCTTTCCATGAATCCCTTTACACTGGTGCCAAAACCCGGGAAGTAGGAGGGATGCGCCATAGTAGAGTCCTCGCCACTAACATCCACCCCAACGGAGCAGCCGTGGCCATCCACCTAAGGACGGAGGAGCCCAGCCGCCTGACCGCAAAGGGAGAAGGGGCTCCTAACCGACCGCCTGGAGCGGGAGAAATGCTGCCAGGGGCGGGGGAGACCCCTTCTGTTCCCGAGAATGCGGTGGGGCGTTCCATCCACCAGGGGCCGGAAGACTGTCTCCGATCCGTCCGGGGAGGTGCGGCTGTCATCCATTGGAGGATGAGAACTAGTGAGTTAGTGTTTATTTTTTCTCTGTCTCTCCCACTGCCGCTCTGTGTTGGCCTTTCCCTCCCTTTTTTAAAATGTTTTTGTTAATTTGGCACAATCACCATTACACCCTTGCCCCCTACCTCATCCAGGTAGACGGGGATGATCTCCCCAGGGAAAGGGGGGGGGGGGTGTACGTCATACTGGGGGCTCCCCGGCCGGAGAGATTGAGGGAGGAATGTGACAAGATGGAGGGTGGGGCCGGGTCATGATGCTACACACCCTGCTCCTAATCAGGCTAATCAAGCCTCAGAGAGGGATAAAGGCCGACTGGAGACTGCAGTGGGACAGAGAGCGAGAGATTTACGGGCAGCTGTCCGACACCTTTGTGTGTTTGTCATTTTGTTAAGTTGCTTATTAAACTATTATTTATATTTTCAAGCCGGTTCTTGACTCCTCCGTTCCATTAATCCCTTTCACCAATCTTAGCAACTGCAGAGCAATGCCCAAAACACCTAAAAAACAAGACATGAATGAATATTACATTTAAATAGCACTTTTATGAAACTACGCTCAAAGCACTCTACATGGTGAACAAGGGGACTCTCCTCAACCACCAGTGTGCAGCATCCAACTGGATGATGCAACAGCAGCCATAGTGCACCAGTACACTCACCACACACCAGCTATTGGTGGAGAGGAGAGTAGAGTGATGTAACTTATTAACTAACTAACTAACTATGCAGCCAATTCAGGGAAGGGGATTATTAGGAGGCCATGATGGATTAGGGCATATGGGCAGGACACTGTGATTACATCCCCACTCTTTATGAGAAGTTCCTTGGGATTTTTAGTGACCACTGAGAGTTAGGACCTCAGTTTAATGACTCAATCAAAAGACAGAGCCTTTTTACAGTAGAGTGTCTCCATCACTATATCGGGGCATTAGGACCCACACAGACCACAGGGTGAGCACCCCCTGCTGGCCTCACTAACACCTCTTCCAGCATCAACCTTAGTTTCCCCCAGTAGGTCTCCCATCCAGGTACTGACCAGGCTCAACCCTGCTTAGCTTCAGTGGGTAACCAGTCTACATAGGGCTACAAGGTAATATGGCTGCTGACAGTGTACAATTAAACATACATACAATCTGGCCAAAAAGCACAAACACAAAAAAAGATATACACAAACATATAACACAAAACACTACCCCCCAACCAAGCAGATCAACTGCCAAGTCTTGTGTACTGCTGCTGCTGCTCTGTAGAGCCATGTACATTTGAATGTATGCTAGCCAAGTACGCCTGATCCTGCTTGGCCGAATGGCTTAAACGGCTAGTGACCTGACCTAGTGTACCAGGAACTGGAAAGCCCAGAACTTACTTAACTAGGCACTTAGCCTAGCAATGTGTGGATTTATTCAAACACTTCTATGTGTCGTGGTCAAAAGCAGTCCTTACCGTGCAAGCTCTTAGAAGAAAAGCCCCAGCAACTACCTGAGCAAATTGCATTTCAAAGAAAAACTATTTGTGGCGCACTGCAGTTAAACCGGCTTATTTGATATACTGAGCAATTTAAATGTTAGGCAAAGAGAGACTAGATATTTGATTGGCCAGCAGATGTCAAAGGACCTATCAGCATACACCATGTGAGCCGATTAGCATAACATATCACATGCCAGCAAGCCGATTAGCTACCAGATATCACGTTCAAGAGTATAATGCCTGAACTTTAGTCATTTTTATAAACCAACCAATTATTTAGCAGTAATCACCAGTACAACCCCCTTAAGACTTTATAGATATTACAGTTTCATTTTCTGTTAATGCATTATTTTCTGTAAAGCTGCTTTGATGTGTGTTGTGAAAGATGCTCTGCAAATAAAAATGACTTGACTACTAACAACAGTCTTTTTGCCACAGCAAAGCAGTTCATCTCAAATGTATGTCTGATCTATGATTTGTTGTAAAAACTACTAACAAATATTAGTGTACAAATATTTGGTACTGTTCATTAATCTTGACAGAAAGATCAGAAACTTCCGTGGTGGAAATGTTTGACCGAAATGCATCATTAGGGCTCTTGAAATAAATCAAATCATGATTAAATGAATCAAAATAATTGTATTACTTTGGTGCTTGGACCTCTAATCATGCATTCTTGAACTTTCCATGTGTGCCGCTTATTCTTTGTACTATATTTTTGACTCTGTTGTTTTTATGTAAATAAATGAATGTGCATTTCTAGTTGAAACATTATTTTTACTTTAGAAATTGTTATGCTGGACTACAAAAAATAGCTTTTTTAAAACTGACCCACACTTATTTTTTGACTGTTGAAAATGGGTACAATTTAACAATTTACACATGGAGCCACATTGAGAGCCCCATATCTCTGGGACTTAACCGTATAGAGCCTTCATTTGTTCTGTATCAGAATCTAAAGGAATATTTAGATATTTGTAATACTTCTGGAGTTATAGACATTTTGACTTTGAAATAAACAAACAAAAAAAACTACATATTAAAAAAAGTGTTACTTTTTCAAAATTCTGGACTCGCATGACTGGCATATGGGCGATTCTCACGAAACTGAGCTTGAACTATGACAGTGAGGATTTCTATTACAAAATCAAAATGAAATTGTATTCTAAAATTAAACATTATATATATATATATATATATATATATATATATATATATATATATATATATATATATATATATATATATATACACATGTGCTCTGTCTTGAACATAAAGATTACAAAAGGATTTCATTTTTTATTTGAGATTTTTAAAGAATTTTCTGGTAAATCTCTCATCAACACGTCCAGCTTCAATATTGGGACTATTAGTAGTATAAACTAAATGTACAATTTAAAATATTTGAAACAATGTTGTACCAAAGACCCAATAGAAAATCAAATAATAATAATAATAATAATAATAATAATAATAATAATACATTCCAAACATCACTATCTGGATAATAGAATATAAATACCTGGTGTCCATCAAGCCGTTTCTCTGTATTGCGACACATTTTGGCTGCCAGAAGTAAAAAGACTTTTTCTGCTATGATGTCTCAGTAAGAGCAGAAGTTGGACACCTACAGTAGATATTTGTCACCTCAATTTGTTTCACTAAAAGTGTTATAGTTGTGTCTATATAACCTGTTTCAGACACATGGATTTGACATTTTCTGCCATTGGGCAAGTTGTCACAAAAGCTGTTTATTTATGAGTTTTTTCCTGGGCAATAATGGTGAAAATGTTCAGAAGCTTTCTTTTTTTTTTTTTTGGTAGCCAAAACTTTAAATGGTAAATGGTCTGCACTTATATAGCACCTTTTAACCTTAGCGGTATTCAAAGCACTTTACACACACACACACACACACACACACACACACACACACCCACACCCACCAATGACAGCAGAGCTGCACAAAGGTATAATGCAGAAGTTGAGTAGCTGACACAAAAATAATCCCCTACCATGAGAAATAAAGTGACAACTAGCCCCAGTCTTTCCTATAACAAAAATAAAAAATAAAAAAATAGAATTATTATTTTTTTTTTTTTTAATTAAATGTGTTTTTTTTAAACACATATCTTGCCGATTTTAAGTCAGGCACTTTTACAAACCTTTCAAATAAATGTAAAGTTATCATTTATACAATATATTCATAACCGTAACAAAAAAATTACGTTCAAAATGAAGAAAAAAAACGAATTAAATATTTATGTATAAAATATTGCCCATCAAGATTTAAAAATCTAAATAGCACATTTTGCTCTGACCTTCAAAATGACAACAAGGTCAAATGAATGTAAATGTTCTCTTGTCAGTCAGAATATAGGATGAAACACATTTGGGTAAAAAAGTATGTTTTTAAACAATTATATAATAATTAGGGTCCAAATATGTCAGAAGAGTCATTATCTTCTCTACTGTTAGCAAAACATGCCAAGTTTTATTACAATAAAATAAATAATAAATACATGTTATTAAATTGTTCTTCAAAATAGATGTTACGTGTATTTGTGCCATCAGTAGTTCTTTAGTAACTATTATATTACCACAGACTTGATTTTTAAAGCCTGTCTAAGTGATAGTTTGATGTTACAACGGGGTAAATCAAAATCAGGTAGATAAAATGTTTTCACGTTTATATTAACAGCCGCTAACATGTGCATAAATAATGATTTAGGTGCTTAAATGTGAATGGAATGATCTTATTAAATGTTTTTTTATTTTTATGGTATATAACTGTAATTTGTAAATTAAATTCTCATTACCGCAAGATGTTTATAATTTCAAACACATAAAATACCTTATACATACACACATAACATTTTAACAGTTATTAAATGGCAATTCAGATCATTTATACTAAGATCATCCATTATGCATTAACCTTTTTTAAAACTTTGAGTTAATCTGAAAAACAGACAAGGTGTGAAACTGGTAGGTGTGTATATTTTTCAGTTAAATAAGGTAAGAAATTATTATTTGTTTAGGGCCTCTAACGCATGTTGACATGAAAAGTTCAAAAGGATTTGAATTGTTTTTCAAACTATAGCGGTCACGTGTTTTCCAAAGGACTCTTATTTTGAAGTTTTCTCCTGGACTACATCTCCCATAGTGCACTGCCCTCATCAGCCATCTGTTCCCCATCATCCTCACCTGTTCTCCATTTCCACATCAGCACTTTGTGTATAAATACCCTCCAGTTTGGTTCATTTGTTGGGCAGTTCTCTTCTATGTACTTCTTGTATTAGTGTGAAGTTTATTTGTGCGCCGCGTTGTTTGAATTCGTTTTCGCTGCCATTAAAAGCCTGCATATTGATCCATTGCCTCATCATCACCACTACCACAATTAATGGCAACAGCTTCTCAGATGTTTGGCCAAAGTTTTGTGTGTTGCATGAATATAGAATTTATCATGCACATGCTCCAGAAAATATTTGAAATGTGGAAATTAAAAAAAAAAAAAAAAAAAAATAATAAAAAAAAAAATAGTCTTAATTTGACTGTTTACAAAGATGTCAGACTTCCATTTTCATATTCCAAAAAAAAAAAATCATTAATTGTTTGTCCTCAATTAAAGTGGTTTTTCATGAGTGTTATATAATACAACAGGGGTTCTGGAGTCATCTTGATTTTACTAATAGATCTACTCCATCACAGTGTAAATATAACATCATGATGCTGACACCTTTCTAAAGTTTCTTTTTTTTACCTGTATTTTTGCTCCATAATCATAGGTTAAAATTGTTATGTACAGTATACTCTGAAACGCATCATCTCTCGAAACACTGTTGCCATTTAGCACAAATTACTATTTAGTGAAGCATGAACTGCATAAACTGGCATTATCACTGCACGAGATTTGCATGTCTAAATGAAGTAAAAATATTCTGTACATGTGATGATTGTACCTACCTCTAAAACTCCTCTCATCTGATTTCAATAGACTGATTTCAGTCACTGCCTCTCGTCGTGACCGGCTGTAGCTCAAGAACAAATTTATAAGGGAAAAATCATTATTGATTTCTGTTTTTACAGACATCCAATCTATTTCTGGGAAAATACTGCAAGTTCTCCTCTGATCAAAAAAGCAGTGAGTTAACATTCACTGATACCTCAAGAAACCCCTAAAAAAAACCTAAAATGATAAAGGTACGGCAGTATAACTGGCAATACTTCATTTACCAATTAAGAAGAACATTCCCGCAACAAATGAGCACAAAGTGGAGCAGAATGAAAAATAGAGAAATGCAATGCCTTCTCTGCTCTAGCGATGAAAATCCTTTGAGAGGGCATCTCCGAACACCTCATGAATAGTGCGAATGAAGCTACTCCACACACTGTCACACATCATTATCTCCACAGAAAGGAATACAGCAAATGGGAACAAAAGCACAAAAACTCATTTTGCCTTGAGATTACACTGTCATCTCAAATCTACCATGAGTTGTTCTATCAATTACGCAACATCTCATGCAATGTTTTGCTCATTTGTGTTAATTACGAATACTGTAGCAATAACGAGGTCTTTTTTTTACATTGTTATTTTAACATTATTTTACCCTATATTGCAATACCTCATTATCTCCAAATGTCTCAGTCGCACTTGCTCTCACTTACATCTAATTTACATTCAAATCTAATTATAATACATTGCCGTGGACTCCTGTTATATTTGCGCCACATATTACTGGACTAATGACGATGATATTTCATTATAAAGAACACAAGAAATGTATACGTCGAACAGTTCAAATATAGTCATTTGCAAAACGATTCCCTGACTTCATATCTACAATGACAAAAATAAAGACAATGGAATCTTAACATAAAATAATGTCAATTTCAACACTTGAATCGAAATGATTAATGTAATCTACATACTGTCAGTAATAATCAAGCTACAAAACCCTTAATATTTATGTCATATTTCACCATATTTGAAATATACTGTATCTCTATAACATACGGTCTATAACTGTAATTGTTAATGTCCCATTAAAAAAAAAGTGTGTGTGTGGCAATATCATGCAGTTAAAAACACAAAACAGTGTTAATAATTTTCACCTAAATCAAATATATATTCAATAATCATTATGCATCAAATATGAATTTATCTATTTACAACTAGTGTTGGTTACTTTCAAAAACAGTAACAAATGACTAATTACTTATTTACATTTTTTTATAGAATTACTGATTTCTTCATGGGGAAAGTAATCACATTAAAAGTAATCACCACTAGAAATTACTACTTATTTAAAAATGTAATCAAATTATTTACTGATTTCTTCATGGGGAAAGTAATCACATTAAAAGTAATCACCACTACAAATTACTACTTATTTAAAAATGTAATCAAATTATTTTACTGATTTCTTCATGGGGAAAGTAATCACATTAAAAGTAATCACTACAAATTACTACTTATTTAAAAATGTAATCAAATTATTTACTGATTTCTTCATGGGGAAAGTAATCACATTAAAAGTAATCACTACAAATTACTACTTATTTAAAAATGTAATCAAATTATTTACTGATTTCTTCATGGGGAAAGTAATCACATTAAAAGTAATCACCACTACAAATTACTACTTATTTAAAAATGTAATCAAATTATTTTACTGATTTCTTCATGGGGAAAGTAATCACATCACATTAAAAGTAATCACCACTACAAATTACTACTATTTAAAATTGTAATAAAACTACTTCACTGACTGCTTTATGGGGAAAGTAATCACATTATATATTACTTTACTGATACGTTACAATCGACAACAATTTTCAGAGAAAAGTTTTCATTTTTCCGCTCAACAAATTCTAAATTTTTTTTGTCACTGTCCCTTCAGCTGTCGCGTAAACACAACAGACGTACATATGAACATAACTCATTTAAATGTATTCGACATAAATATTATAATACATGTACCGTAAGTAATGCACTTAAAAGGAATTGATTTGATTGAATGTCAGAAACTGTAATCTGACTAAAGGAATTTAAATTGTAATGTGTTACACTACTTTGTTACTTAAAATGTATTTGAGTACAGTAACTAATTTCATTGTAATCAGATTACACCCAACACTGTTCATAACATTTCCAAACATTTTGGGTAATGTATAATTTTTGTCATTTTAAGTCCTGTACGATGCAACAGAATATAGCAATACCCCATTTTTTACCCCATTCTATCTCTGATGACTCTACAATTTAAGATCTATAACTAGAATGCTCATTCCCCACCACATTATTGCATATATTGCAAAAAGTGCAGGACAAAACACAGTAAAACCGTTCATGCACATTTATTAACTGGCTGAAATGTATATGCATCAAATGTGACTTTCTCTCCTCATATTATTTCAGTAAAAACAAACATAGATATCATTTATTTCTTACATTTTTCCCCCTGCGCAGAGTGAATGAGTACAACACCAATATCAATATTTCATAATGCGCTATCCTATAGGAGCCCTCTAATACAAGATCTGCATCTGGAATTCTCATTCTTCACCACCTTAATGACTTCACCCATAACAAAGTTAGCTAAGCTGATGCAGTTCCTACAGTGGTGCAAACCCATCTGTCCTCTAGTGTACACATGTGCATGTTAATTTGGCACACTTGGAGAATCTTTACTTACCCATGTCGGTACTAGAAGGCTGACAGGTCTTTCTAACAGATCGGGTTGATGTTTGCCTGCTGCTTTCATCTCCCATGCAGCCTTTGGTTCGGTCCACTGAAGTCACACACACTTGGATCAGTCATTTATATCCAGTGATGCCCGTGTATCGCGGCGGACAGCTCGGGCATCGTGCTCAGCCTGTGGGGAAGGTCGCGGCAGAACCATAAAACGCGCAAGTTACTCCGGGATGCAGCATTCAAATAGACTTCAAGGAGATCAGCAGCTCTTTGGAATTCTGAATGAGTGGAAATATTTGGAGGCTGGGGAATGATCGATGATTAAAGAGACATCTTTCAAAGGACGTAGGGCTGATGTGATGTGGAGAGAGTAGTTTTGGGGATATTCCTCCTGCTTGTCCAGAGTTGAGAGAGCTCGATGTGTGATGTTGAAGGTTTGGAGCGCAAATGTTGAGCGCGTTGTCTTCTCCACCTGCTGCCTCCGAAATGAACCATTCAGCTCGGGCTGGAATTTAACCCGTCAATGACTGAACTCTAAAGCTACTGATGGGCGATATGAGGGTATAATTGCGATATTTGTTCTGGCGATATAAAATTACCGTAACTATAAATCGCGATATATCGCGACGCTTTTTTTTTTTATCTTAATGACATTATGACTAGTTACACAATACTCCTTAAGTCATTGCTAATCTTAATACAGCATAAATATACACACATGTAATATAATATATATATATATATATATATATATATATATATATATATATATTCAATAATCATTATGCATCAAATAGGAATGTATCTATTTACAACTAGTGTTGGTTACTTTCAAAAAACAGTAACAAATGACTAATTACTTATTTACATTTTTTTGAATAAAATTACTGATTTCTTCTTGGAAAGTAATCACATCACATTAAAAGTAATCACCACTACAAATTACTACTTACTTAATGTAATCAAATTATTTACTGATTTCATGGGGAAAGTAATCACATCACATTAAAAGTAATCACCACTACAAATTACTACTTACTTAAAAATGTAATCAAATTATTTACTGATTTCTTCAAGGGGAAAGTAATCAAATCACATTAAAAGTAATCACCACTACAAATTACTACTTACTTAAAAATGTAATCAAAATATTTTACTGATTTCTTCATGGGGAAAGTAATCACATCACATTAAAAGTAATCACCACTACAAATTACTACTTAAAAATGTAATCAATTTATTTTACTGATTTCTTCATGGGGAAAGTAATCACATCACATTAAAAATAATCACCACTACAAATTACTACTTAAAAATGTAATCAAATTATTTACTGATTTCTTCATGGGGAAAGTAATCATATCACATTAAAAGTAATCACCACTACAAATTACTACTTACTTAAAAATGTAATCAAATTATTTACTGATTTCTTCATGGGGAAAGTAATCACATTAAAAGTAAACGCTACTACAAATTACTACTTAAAAATGTAAATTATTTACTGATTTCTTCAAGGGGAAAGTAATCACATTAAAAGTAATCGCCACTACAAATTACTACTTAAAAATGTAATCAAATTATTTACTGATTTCTTCATGGGGAAAGTAATCACATTACATTAAAAGTAATCACCACTACAAATTACTACTTAAAAATGTAATCAAATTATTTACTAATTTCTTCAAGGGGAAAGTAATCACATTAAAAGTAATCACCACTGCAAATTACTACTTAAAAATGTAATCAAATTATTTACTGATTTCTTCATGGGGAAAGTAATCACATCACATTTTATAAATATATATATATTTGTTATTATTATATTTTTTTTTTAAATGTAGCTAGATGTTTAAAAAGCAATGTGTGTAGGCATGTATGTACTCAAATTTACCTTAATGATCTGTTTAGCATTATCTAATGTTAGTTAAATTAATGTTAAGTTAAATACCCCAGGAAAACATGCTTTGACTTTCTCCCATTTTTCTGAGGAAAGACACACTCTAGCATTTAATTATTTCAAAAATAGCAATAATGATGATGATGGATGACAATGTGTTATCTGTCTATTAAATATTGCATAGTGCAAATCACAATCGCCTAAACACACTAACTGCAATACATGGTAGAATTACACTTTGCAGTGTTTTTGAATCTGAGGTATATCTGAGGTATATCCTGTATATCAGTTTAATGTTAACCAAGACATAATTATATTTGCTTTATGCATATCATTTTTTATCCTTAATAACCGCTATATAAATTTAAAGTTACTCATTAAAATATTGACTCTCTTGACTTTATTTACATATGCACTCTTGTGGTAATCCAAAAGTAATCTGATTACATTACTTAAATATTGCTGTAATTTGAATGTGTTACTGATTACATTTATTGCTAAGTAATCAGTTACATGTAACAGGTTACATTGAAAAGTAACCCTCCCAACCCTGGTTACTATGGTAGTTGCTGATACATTTTATAGTGAAAGCAGACTTTTGTAGTTCCTGAAGTTTAGTATATTAAGGATATATTGTGTATTAAAAATAACCATAAAGTATACTGGCATCCAGGGACGGATTACTGACCAGGCCAATGGGACCCGTGCCCAAGGGACTACCAGGGGGCCCCCACACGCTCAATAAGAGGGGGGCCCTTGGAGATAATTGGCCCCATTTTTTTTACAGTAATTTTCTGGCAACCACAGCTGCAGGTATGTTACCGTAAATGTATCTATTTTAATTTTTTACAGAGTATGTAGAATACCAGTATAGATGATCTCGAGCCTCACCGCGGTAAATCCTTACAAACGTAAACATGATCTTTCGCCTTTCTTACTCAATTTATTGGAGGCAAACATTTACACTAAACAAATACTATTTATGCATTTTGGCTACTGCAAATTAGCAAGGAATAAAATGTAAAAAATCTGTATTTCAGTGCACGCACGTGGCTACATAGTTTTAATTGAGGAATGTTTTTGTGTTGTTGTTTAACATTAATTACATTTCAGAAACTCTGTCTGAACAGTTATGTTTAATAGCTTTAAATGTCTTAAGAAGATCACATTTAATGCCCAAATGTGCCAGCATGGGATTGTTCTGCTAGCAAAACCTTTGTTCAGTATTTCCTTTCTTGTTTACAGAGTTTTACTTTCTTCAAATCATTTGTAAAATGCGAGGAATATTAGGGGAGAACGGGGTAAGTTGTCACACTCTTCATTCCTCCAACACAAGAGCTGCTATCCCACAAATCAAATAGCTACTTAGCCCAACAACTTGTTCAATGTTTAACTTCCTGTTCACATGTGGTCAATGACGCTCTATCTGAGGTGAGCACAATTTTCATATGTTTCACCTTCAAAAGTAATAAGAAATGACATTTTATGTAATAAACATTGCTAGGTATGAATGTTCAAAATTATATTTTTGTACTGGGGAAATAATAAAGTGTATTTTGATACTTTAGCTGCTGTTCTAAGTTGAGCTAACTTTGAGATTTAGCTAACGTTAGCACACATGTCAGTTCGGGGCAAGTTGTCTCAATGACTTTGGGGCAAGTTTTCACATGTGAAGAAAGAAAGATGGTTAGAAAGTATAAAAGAAAGATGGAGAATGGCAGCACACCACCTGATATTATGTTAAAGGCAGGTGAAGTTGCAAAATAAATAAATCAGGAGTACAGCGGGATTTCGGCATACATTACTGCACTCTTATTTGGTATTGTCAAAAGGTTCCCACAAAAGTAGAAAGTCAGGCATCTGTGCCAACAACAGTTTGCACCATCCTATGTTATGGATCGTCCAATTCAGAATCTAGCCATGCCAGGCCCCAGCACCAATATTGCCAGGCCCTAGCACCAGGCCCCAGCACCAATATAGCCGTACCAGGTCCCAACACCAATATAGCCGTGCCAGGTCCCAACACCAATATAGTCGTACCAGGCCCCATCACCAATATAGCCGTGCCAGGTCTCAGCACCAATATAGCTGTGCCAGGCCCCAGCACCAATATAGCCGTGCCAGGCCCCAGCACCAATATAGCCGTGACAGGTTTCAGCACCAATATAGCCGTGCCAGGCCCCAGCACCAAGATAGCCGTGCCAGGCCCCATCACCAATATAGCCGTGCCAGGCCCCAGCACCAATGTAGCCGTGCCAGGTCCCAGCACCAATGTTGCCGTGCCAGGCCCCAGCACCAATATAGCCTTGCCAGGCCCCAGCACCAATATAGCACCAATATAGCCATGCCAGGTCCCAGCACAAATATAGCCGTGCCAGGTCCCAGCACAAATATAGCCGTGCCAGGTCCCAGCACCAATATAGCCGTGCCAGGTCCCAGCACCAATATAGCCGTGCCAGGCCCCAGCACCAATTTAGCCTTGCCAGGCCCCAGCACCAATATAGCACCAATATAGCCATGCCAGGTCCCAGCACAAATATAGCTGTGCCAGGTCCCAGCACCAATATAGCCGTGCCAGGCCCCAGCACCAATCCAGCCGTGCCAGGCCCCAGCACCAATATAGCCATGCCAGGCCCCAGCACCAATCCAGCTGTGCCAGGCCCCAGCACCAGCTTAGCCCTTCCTGCAAAGAGCTCAGACCCAGACTTGCCCAATTCATGTGCTAGCATCGTCTCACCCTTTTCCAGCAGTGTCAGTGCTGATACAAGTCCACCAACTCCAGAGGACATCTGGCCCTATCCAAAAGCTGCTCCCCCACCCCCCCCCCAAAAAAAAAAACTTTGAAAGGAAGGAAAAGGTGCAAAACAGCAATTCTAACTGACACGCCAGTGAAGCAAGCGCTAGAAATGGAAGAGATTAAGGCACAATTTAGCAAAAGTCTGTTTCAGAAGAAAGGGAAGCAAAGGGGCGAGTCAAAATCTGGATCTGTAAAGAAAAAGAATGCAGTTAAAAACGGACAAATCCAAGATGAGTCATCATCAGATGAAGAGGAGTGCTTCTGCCTCGTCTGTGTGGAGACATTCTCAAACAGCTGCCCAAAGGAGACTTGGGTGCAGTGTGTGAGGTGCAACAAATGGGCCCATGAGGCTTGCACCTGATGCCAGGCAATCTATGTGTGCCAGTCACTCCGAAGATGAGTATGATTAGTCAGATAAGGATGTGTTATTTTGTTTTGATTTGTTATTGTTATTTACGTTTGATTGATTGTTATTTTGAGTTCTTTAATGATGTTGAATTTGGTTTTGAATTTGAAATAATAATAAAAAAAAATATTCACAATTAAGTAGTTGTGTTTTTATTTGTTGATAATCCAACGTGACAATTTACCCAACATAGAGTGACAGCTTACTTACTTGATGGGGCAAGTTGTCACAAGTGGGCACACTGTTTTTAACTGTTTATAACTCTGTACTGAAATAAGATATTAAGATGTAATGAATCCAAAATATGTACCCAAAACCTCTCTCTTTCATGTGGTATGACATTTATACCATTGTGATGTATTGTGCCCACAATTAGGCTTTCCTAATGTTTAAGAGAGTTTCCTTTCAATTTCAGTGTTCAGTGGCTAAAATAATGTGCCACTGACCCAATTATTGTTTGCACTCTACTGTTAAAGTCTGCAGCCTTAGGTGAAGTCTGATTACAAGAAATGAGTAATTAAACACTACAGTTTAATAGAACACCAGAACAGATTCAGTGCTCCTGAGCTCAAATTATTTAAGCGTCTCTAAGCTATTCTGACTCTAGATTAATTCATGCAACATTAATTTGTGATTACTTGTGAAGTTCACACTTTCCAGGACAGAAATGCTTTGCTCTTTTTTATTGGCCATAAAGGCCACCCACTGCCACAAAGCAATTTACTGTTTGTCATGATGCAAACATTTAATAATAGCCCATCACATGATGTCTGGCCTGTCAAAATTTACTGCCCATTTCCAGGCACCATTCCTTTTACAACACTCAATGGTTGTTGTGTGCACTGCGTGATGGGCTTTTAATGTTTTGCTTTCACCCTTCTAATGCGATCACACATACAGGGCGATACGGTGAGGGAAGTAAAGCGCATCTGGGCAGAGGGCCAAGCTCGCATCCAACAGTGCAGGTCCTGTAGAAATCGCTGGTCACCATCGCCTTACTGATAAACATTCATTTCACATGAGCACCTTGGCAGAAGTGCTTCTGAAAAAGAAAAACATCAAGGGCAGAGAAACCAGAAGAAGGTCCTGGAAAGGATAGGGCAGCAGAGAACAGAAATGGCATCACTCTTATCTTGATGCACTGAGCAGAATGTAACATGACAAAACACTTATCTAAGGAGTCGGGAGACACCTTTGCACATGCGTGTGATGCAGCTTTCAGGATGAGGGTTACACTGGGGAGCAAACTTCACATTTTCACAAGGAAGCTGCATCAACAATTTAGCTTCAAAGCTTAATTACTCTTCAATTTTTCCCCCTTGCACCAAACTAATTATAGAGTGCAATCTTCACATACACTATGAAATACTATTTCTGAGAAGCAGAGTCCTCAGCAAATCACTGGCAACTGTTTTTAATAAGCTGTTAAAGGAATGCTTCACCCCTTTTCTGTCATTATGCACTCACCATCTATTGAACACGCCTGTCAAGCTTCAAAGGCGCAAAAAGCACAAAAGTAGAAACACCTAGAAGCACCTACGTAGAAAGACTTTGCCTCATTTATGTTATTTTACAGGCTTGATATGTAGTTTAAACAAGCACTGTATCTTACACCATCTTTACCACATGGACGCAGATAAACAGCACAATTTACAAGCCAGTGATTTTCAAGGCAATTTTCAGATGATTTGCTAGAAAATGTATCTTTTTTCAACAATGTCACATGGCACGGAGGGTAAACCGGTAGTTTTACTACTTTAAGATAGTTTCCTTTTTCTTTTGGTTTTTATAGGACTTTTTGTGCTCTCTATGGCCTTGCTCCAAAACCTAGTGAGCACCCTACAAAGGCAGCATTTTAGGGCACAACAGGCATGCTCTCAACACAAAGCCTGTTTCAAAAGTAGGCACCTTAAGTTTACAATCTGATCTCATTATTGCACAGCTATTCATTCGTAACATTTAAACATACAGATATATGCAGAAAGGTACAATGTGTACGTATTGACAGAATCTAAAACAGGGGTTTTCAAATTGGGTTCTGGGCCCCCGAGTGGGCTGCAATAGGTTGCTATGAGGTCCGCAATTAAATTCAGAGAAATAAAAGTGCACATTTAAAAAAAATAAAAGTAAAAAGGTTAACCTGTGACATTATTAGTGTTTC
The DNA here is from genome assembly GCA_032164185.1 of Moxostoma hubbsi. NCBI lineage: Eukaryota > Metazoa > Chordata > Actinopteri > Cypriniformes > Catostomidae > Moxostoma > Moxostoma hubbsi. The sequence continues at coordinate 43,781,505 of JAVLUX010000013.1, forward strand.
ACTTTACTTTATAAAGACTGGTCGAAGTGATGTTGATTTATTCTATTAACGGCCATAGTAATACATTAAAACAAATCTACAAATAGTTTTCTAAAGCAGTTTAATGGAAAGGAGGAGGCGAGAACTGGCTTGACAATATAAATAATATTTTAATGTAAAACTGAAACCAAAAGACGCAAACACACACATGGGACGGACAGCTGCCCGTAAACATTCTCTCTCTGTTGCACCACCGTCCGCAGTTGGCCTTTCTCCCTATCGGAGGCTTGATTAGCCTGATCACGACCCGGCCCGCCCTCCGCCCCGTCACATTCCTCCCTCGTTCTCTCAGGTTGGGGAGCCCCTTGCATGACGTACATCCACCCCCGCTCTTTCCCTGAGGGAGGGCATGCCCTATGGCCCATCTGCCGCATGTCATCCCTGCCTTCTTGAATCTGGGAGGGGACAGGGGGAGGAAACAATAATGAAAAATAGGGGGGGTACTCTCTGTAACAGAGAGGTACCCCCCAACAAAAAAACTGTAAAATTTAAGACATTAAATGTAATTTAATTTAGCGGTTCTCCCACTCCAGGCGGCCGGCAGTGAGCCCCTCCCCTCTCGCAGTTGGCGGTCTCAGACCCTGCCATGTTTCAGCAGCTGGTAGGGGTCTCCTCCGCCCCTGGCAATGGCTCTTACTGCTCCAGGCGGTCGGCTAGGAGCCCCTTCTCCCCTCACGGTCGGTGACCAATTCCTCCACTTCCAGGCGGCCAAGCTCCTCAGTCCCCCGGAAGACGACCGCGGCTGCTCCGTTGGGGTGGTTACTGTTGTAACCGATGTAGTGACACTAGGGGTCACACTTGGGAGCCCCAAGCACCTCTGAAATTTGAGAAAATTTACATGGCTAACATGTGGAGAATACATCACATGGACTTACCAACCAGTATTACACATGTGGAAAGAAGCCCCCGTGGTAGGTCCTACCCGGAGCAGAGGACGCATTGGCTGGGGGCAGAGGAGGCACTGCCCGAGGGAAGACACGGGTTTGCCATCAGAGAAACCGTACCGTTGAAAATACATCGGTCTACCACGCAAACCAATCTTGGTGTCGGATGCACGACAGGATGCGCTTCTGCATCAGCATCCTGAATGGGAGTTTGTGCAGGGCCCGTTTCAGTGCTCGCAGGTCCAATATTGGCCGTAACCCACCACCTTTCTTTGGTACGATGAAGTAGGTGCTGTAGAACCCCTTCTTCATCTCGGCTGGAGAGACAGGCTCTATCGCGTCCTTCTGTAAAAGGACAGTCTCTGCATGCAGGACAACGGCATCCTTGCCTCTTAACGAGGTGAAACGGATGCCATTGAACTGGGCGGGTGCCTGTTGAACTGATTCACGTAGCTGAGTTTGATCATCCTGGCCAGCCAATGCAACGGATTGGAGAGCGTTAGCCACGCCTCCAACCTCCGAGCGAGGGGAACCAAGGGGACAATCGTGTTTGATGCACCTGCGGATGGGGCCTCGCGGCGGGGTAGAGCAGGAACTGCCACGTTGAGGAGCCTGGCATCCCATACCCATGGCTGTGCTGAAAAAAATGCTAAAGCACTTACCTTGCTCCGCCTGCCCATCAAAGGTCCAGTCAGCGATGAGGGAGGAGGTTGCATTTCCTTGTAATTCGTCACAACCACCTGAGTGTGGGTTGGCGGACGGAGGGCGTCAACTTCCTGTGGGAGGCTCTATGCTGAGGCCAAACTGTCGGCTTGGGTTGTGGCGGAGCCGGTGTCACAGCAGGTAGACACCCTCGGCGACAAGCAGATGGGGTAATGAGAAGACGGGGTACAGGATCTCGACTGCCTGTAGGCAGTGGAGGAATCACGCCTGGGCAGGAAACGGCCCTGTCTGTTTCTTGACTGCCATGAACTGTTGTTGCAAGTCCTCGGCCATGTGACCGAGAGCAGCTCCTGGACCACTACCGGGTCAGGACTGCCCTCGTGCAACTCTTTCAGTCTTGGCGTGGTGAACTTGCAGGAGTACAGGGCGGACACAGCCTGTCCAGCGGCACTGTAAGCCTTAGCCGCCAGGGACGACATGGAATACAGGCCTTGGATGAGAGCCCAGGGCGATTCCACCAGGTGGCACATTTTGCAGGAAAATCACCTGTTCCATATACCCCCTGGCTGCCCCACCATCGAGGGTAGTGAGAGCATAGGAACTCGGAAGCCGGGTCCAGGCAGTAAAAGGTGCCTGCCACGACTTTGTGAGTTCCTCAAACACCTCCGGGGGGAATGGAACTCTGGTGGAGCGCTGCTGTGTGCGGTGCTCTGAGCCCAGGAACCAGTCATCAAGCCACGAGGGCTCAGGGCAGAGTGGAGGGTTCCACTCGAGCCTGACCCTTGCTAGCAAGCCCGGGCAAGCATTACCGCCAGCTCCGCATCGGCCTTGGGCTGGGCGACCACATCTGAAGGTGGGAGCCCCGCAGAGTCCTTGATGTCCGACTGTAGCAACCCGCTCTCTGATGCTGCGATTGAGAACTCCTCCTCCTGAGTCCCAAATGAGACATTAAGCCTGCCCTAAGACGAGCCGCCTGACCCATCCATGAACTCAACTAGTGTAAACAAGCATGCTGGGGAATGGGAGGTCCGTGGGGATTCACCCGGAGGAAATATTCCCATTAAAATGCCCCCAAATTGCCCCAGCGCTAACTGCCACGGACTTATGCATATAAGCAGAAGGACCAGGACAGAGAGCAGCTGGAGTGGCCTTCTTTCTATGGAAGAGAGAAAGTCGCGATCGCAATGTTGCCATGGCCATGCTCTCACAGTGACGACATGAGCCACCCACGAACGCTGTCTCAGTGTGACTACACAGCCGAGCGCACGGAAGAGAGACGATGCCGCTCAGGAGGTCACTCCCCTCGCCCGCACCATGTGACCTCAATCAGTGAGGATGAACCGGGGTTCACCTCGGGCGGGGGGATGTGAGACAATGATCATGGCCATCAGGAAGAGAGATAACGACCGCACCCTTTTAGGGACTGCACATAAACGGAAAGGCAACTTTAAAACAAAAAAGATGCTCCCAGTCAGTGCTCACTCTTTTAGAGAAAATATTCTCTTTTATTTCTCTTCAAGTGTGGCTGCTGAAGCACCCAGGGGAGTTCTCTGCACTTATCTATGCGAGAAAGGGAGAACTCGCTGTAATGCGCCGTATATCCAACAGATGTTTTTATGCTTTCTCTTTCAGAGGTGAATGGAACGCTGGTGGATTTGTTCAACACCGCTCGGCTCCATAGAACAAATCTGAATGAGATTTTATACCCATATGTCCAGGGCAGTGGCATGCAAATTCCACTTGCCAATTTTCCTTGGCCTTTTCTCAAATATCAAAGGTGTTTGGGGCTCCCAAGTGTGACCTCTAGTGTAACTACATCTACACAATGTCGAGTGAGTGACAGATAAGAAACTGTTGTCTATTGTGTATTGTGTTCATTTTGCCCTCCAGCGTTGGACGTGAGTTTATTCTTGAATCCAGCATGCAGCGGTGGGACAGACCTTCTGTCATTTTCACCATCAGCAGGAGTCTGTTTGTGTCAGACCACCAATTTGTTCAAGGGTCAAAATGTTGCTGCTTGGAGGGAGAGGAAAAAGCTATCTAGCTTTGTGAAGTCCAAGTATCTCATTTATAGATTTCCTGAGGTGAAAATAAAAAACAGTAAAATCTCACATATTATCTTGGAAAATGCACCCTTTTATGTTTATCTTCAAGAGAAAACTGTGAGGCAGTGACCTCAAGCAATTCAGGCAGAGTGCGACATCATCTAGGCATCAGCGCGTGTCTCGCAATTATGGATGTTATTAGAAATTATAGATGACACACAGTTCATCACACGTCAGGGCAGCATATGCATCATACTCCATTAGAGTCAGAGACAATATCAATGCCTTTAATTAAAGGGTGTGAGGTCTTGAGTTGAGTGCAAGGCCAGAGATAATATTGTCTAAGCAAAGTACTAATCAGAAATGAACCATAAGATAAGTGACAACATGAAGTGTCTGCGATTGCACATTAAAAGTAAAAGATGAGAACCGCATATTGAATTTACCTGTAACCCTTTTGTTTTGATCACAAACATACCATAAACAAGAAATACCATAATGTACCTAAAAAGAGAATTGGGGCTGTTGGGCACCAAAACGACAAACAAAAGCATAATAAAAGTAGTCCATGTGACTGCTGTATACAGTATAATATGCAGAGTATTTAAGTCATAAATTTTGTAGTTTTGTGTAAGCAGCAGACCAAAATTTATGGATTTTTCATTTTTACACATATATATATATATATATATATATATATATATATATATAGATATATATATAAATATATATAAATACATGTAAAAATGAAAAATCCATGAAATTTCACTCCTAACCAAATAGTTGCAGTTCAAGAACCCTCTGAACTGTTCAAAGTTAATTTTGTTCATTCTGAGTGATCAAATATATCAAATGCACAGGTTTCTCCCCCTGTGTTCATCATTAAATTAAATCTCTCTTTGACACTAGAAAGGAAAATAAAGTTATCATGTACATATTTTAAGGATATTCCTGGGAAACATACATAAGCTCAAAGCTGAAAATATGAAAAGATATCATTACAAATTGATCAAACAGAATTAATATGACAAAATAGAAACACTTTATTAAAATACTGTGAAAGAAAAGGGTCAAATGAACCGATTTTGTACCTTTTGTTCATTTCCTCTGTGTCAAAATAAAAAAAATTAAAAAAAATTCTTTAAATTTAAAAAGCTGTACATTTTTTCCCCAAAAAACACTATTGATTTGTTGTTTTGTCAAAAACTATATGGAGCCTGAATGGTCAAATGTAAGGATCACATCACAAAAACAGACCCCATACCCTTATTATATTAGAAAAATAATGATCATTTATTTATTTCAGTGTTTGATAACATATTGATTGCAGATGAAATCTTGAAAAGGATTATTGAAAATTCTGTCAGTATTTACTCATGTCATATGTCTTTCTTCTGTGGAACACAAAAGTAGATGTTTTGAAGAATATACAGACTGACATTTTCCATACAGTGAAATTGAAAAGGGACAAGCTCATAAAAAATTATGAAAAAGCACCATAAAATTATCATGAAATGTGTGGTATTTTAACTCTTTTGAAGCCATACCATAGCTTTGTTTGAGACACAGACAGAAATATAAGTCATTATTCACTGAAAATCTTCCACTCAGCTTTTGCTCTCAAATCTCATTCAATTATACAGAAGACAATGACTTTTATGGAACTTTTAAATCTGAAATTGTCAAAATAACAAACAAGATGCCGTGTTTTCAGACCTCGAATAAACCAGTTCATATTCATTTTAATCAACACAATACTAACTGTTTTAACTAAGAGTTCAGAAATCAATATTTGATGGAATAATCCTGATTTTCAATCACATCTTTCATGAGTCTTGGCATGATCTCTTCCAGAATTTCACACTGCTGTTGGGTGAATTTATGCCACTTTATGCCACTTCTGATGCAAAACTTCAAGCATCTCAGCTTTGTTTGATGGCTTGTGGCCATCCATCTTCCTCTTGATCACATTCCAGAGGTTTTCAATGGGGTTCAGATTTGGAGATCGGGCTGGCCATGACAGGGTCTTGATTCGGTGCTCCTCCATCCACACCTTGATTGATCTGGCTGTGTGGCATGGATCATTGTCCTGCTGGGAAAACCAATCCTCAGAGTTAGGGAACATTGTCAGAGCAGAAGGAAGCACGTTTTCTTCCTGGATAACCTTGTACAAGTCTTGATTCATGCGTCCTTCACAAATAGGATTGGTGCAGATCTGGAGGTGCAGTCTTCAGCAAGACTAGAATTGGGCAGATTCGTCTTTGTTAAGAATTTGGCCAAACTCACTTGCGCTGAGAGTTAGCACATGCTTAGACAAAAATAATAAGAACTTCATGCCCACTGACTTTGTGCTTATGACATATGGCATATTGCTGCGCTTAGTGTTAGCATTCTTAAAATAGGGCCCAAAATATGCTAATATAATATCATTGATTTACTTGTTTTTTTTTGGGGGGGGGGGGGGGGGGATAACTGATGAATCATGCTCACTAAGACTAGCAATGTGTATTTAGACAGTAAATAGGGTCTGTTTTGATTTTAAGGCTGGCCTGACAGTTTACAGGACAAAACACACTCTTGGAACAAAATGAGATGATCTCTGAATCGTGAGCCTCTAGCTTCATGAAATCCTAAACTGAAAGTATACTGGCATCCTTTGCTGCCTTCCAAACCACAGTGCCGGCTGGGATTAAATGTAACAGTCAATTCTGCCAAACAGAAATCAAGTTTAGTCTGTATTTGGCACACCTTCAGACAACATAAGGGTATTAAAGAGCTTTACAAGTAACAAGCAGAAACGGAAAACGGAAAGTTCTGCCATGAAAAAACTTTATATTTAATCATTTTTTAATATTATGAATGCTCTATTGAGTCTACCTCCCTGCCCTAATCCTTAAACCTAAACCTAACCGATAGTGTCAGAAAAGGCAAATGTGAGATGAAAAACAACCACGTCATTTTGTGGTGCTTCTATGACACTTTGAGCTCACGTGTGGACTTGCGTGCTCTTCAGGACTCATACAACGAACCTTTGCATCGCAAGTGAAATGCTCCATCAGTTGAGCGAACACACAATGTAATCATACTCAGACAAGCTTGTAAATGCAGTTCATTATGTAATGCCAATGTAAAAACGAGTCATGCGCTATAGTAAAAGTGTTTAGATGTCATAAGATAGCGTTGTGTGATGAACAGGATGAAAGTTAAGTGTTTATGAACTGATAATCTGCCATGTTACTCATGATTTGTGTAATTGTTGTTGTAGCGCCTCTAGTGTTCATTTTATTAGGAAACTGTCACAATACGTACAACAAGCCATGTAAAACTAATTTTGCAACAATGTAGGTACAATAACATGGTTTTTTTGAGACCAGGTCGGTTAATGTTAACCAATAGCCCGAAAATAAAAGATTAAAATAAATAAAACATATTTTATATATCGATACGGATACCTTGACTTCGATACCGGTTCCTAAGCGATACTTTTTTCAATACTAATTTTATGAAATCCATTATAACAAGATTACAAACATTACCTCAAACAAACAAAAAGTTAGACTTTTTTTACTGACTCAAAGACTCATATCCTGAGCCTTCTGGTCTCCTTATGCTAGGGTCAGCAGGGGCAGAGGCTATAACATTAATGTTAAGAGGAGAAAAAAAACAAGAAAGCTAAACTGTTAATTCAGCCAACCCTAAGGATGAATACGGTTTTACAAGATAACTAGTTTAATGTAAGTTAAACTTGATCAGTTACTGTCAACCTTAAAGCATTTTTAGCATTGATTTAGCTAGCTATCTATAGCCATACATCCAAACAATATCTAACGTTACGTAGGTCCCAGTTTATAGGACTATGTCACCGCGCACAGAAACATTCATTTAACATTTACACAAGCATACAGATTTTATTTGTTGGTTTGTTTGCTAAACATTAACCTTACCTGTCGGAGTCCCAGTCATAGCGCCGCTGCATTCATCAGTAGTTTTGGAGGAGGACTCGTGTGGTGGGCATGTTGAAGGAAGCTCTGTGGCAGGATGCTGAGAGGATGACTGCACCGGCTCAGTCTTCTTGCAGTCGAAGACGGGGCAACTTTCAGCTCTTAAGTTTATTCCATGCACTGTCAAGTGCTTCATCAGATTTGTCATGTTGCTGGTCTTGGCAGCAATTATTTTGTTGCAAATATTGCATCGTGCACTGTTGTAATTGAACCTGATAAAATGTAACCACACTTTTGATCTTTTCCACATCTTTCACATGTATGGGGTTTGATACACACTACAGCCTCACATATGAGCCGCATCTTTGGGCATAACCGGCATAAACTAGTGTTTTTCCTTGATGCCTAAACACAGTCAATCACTGGCACTTTTAGATTTGGGCACATCTAGCATGCTACATGCTGATCACTGACGTTGACGAGATTAACCCCTTAGGTATCGGAATTTGGTACAGAACGGCAAGGCATTTTTTGATACTCGATAGTTTAGAGGCAATTCGGTCGGTGCCTAAAATGTATCGAACTCGATACCCAGCCCTACTGATGAATCATATCATGTTAACTTGAAGAAGAAAAAAAAAGTTTATTTAGGTAATGACAAAATACATCACACATGTACATCTCAGAGATGTTTGTTTAAGCGCATTTAATCTGGAAAGCATCACAATCTAATTAACATCTGCTAAACATCTTTAAAAGATCTGATTTACATATATTCAAAATCATAAACGTCTCAAAAACATCTGATAAGAATCAGAATGAGCTTTATTGCCAAGTATGCTTACACACACACAAGGAATCTGTCATGGTGACAGAAGCTTCCAGTTCAAAGAGAATGCAAAAAATATACATATACAACACTGTGAAACGGACTTGACAGGGGAAGAAGGGCACGATGACAGGAGGTAGAACTCAAAGGTAAGGGGTTTTAATTTCTTCAACATAAAGGTACAGAAATGAACATAAACTATTTGTAACAAACTTAGGGTTTCTCATAAACATAAATGCAGACTGGTAAACTCCAGCTCCAACACTAGGCTGGCCCCTCACTGGCGTTGTTGTGGCTCTTATATGCCGCTCTCCCCATGCTCACTGAAATCAGAGACAGGTGTTAGACATATTTACGCTCAGGTGCACGCGCCCTTACCGCTCCCCCTCTCCGGACGGGCGCCTGACCACGCCCCCGCTGCCACAAACACATATACGTTAACGGTGAAATCAGAATAAAAATAAGATGCAACAGATAAATATACAGAGGACACTAAAGTACGGCAATGTATTAAAAATATATTGTTAACAAATAAACAATAATGTGCAAGGTGACATAATGTATTGTGCTGAAGACGAAGGATATTTCAAGTAAATATAAAAAGAATATAAATATGAATGAATAGTTGAATATGCACATGATTGTGTTGCAGCAGTGGAGAGTATTGGGGCAGTTTTAACTGTTCATGAGATGGATAGCCTGAGGGTAAAAACTGTTCCTGTGCCTGACGGTTCTGGTGCTCAGTGCTCTGAAGTGCCAGCCAGAAGGCAACAGTTCAAAGAGGAAGTGGACTGGGTGAGTGGGGTCCAAAGTGATTTTTCCAGCCCTTTTCCTAAATCTGGATGTGTGCGGTTCTTGAAGGGATGGCAGGAGGACAACCTATAATCCTCTCAGCAGTTCGAACTGTCCTTTGTAGTCTTCTGATGTCTGATTTTGTAGCTTCACCAAACCAGACAGTTATTGAAGTGCAGAAGACAGACTCAATCACTGCTGAGTAGAACTGTATCAGCAGCGCCTGCGGCAGGTTGAACTTCCTCAACTGGTGAAGGAAATACAACCTCTGCTGGGCCAATGTGGGTCAATGTGGGTCTCCCACTTCAGGTCCTGTGAGATGGTAGAGCCCAGGAACCTGAATGACTCAGGTACTGTCATGCCACAGTGCTCTTTAGAATGGAGGGCGGGTCAATGTTGGGATGTTCCTCCTAAAGTCCACTATCATCTCCAATCTTTTGAGTGTGTTCAGTTCCAGGTTGTTTTGACTGCACCAGTGAGCCAGTTGTTCAACTACCCTTCTGGCTGCAGACTCATCGTCATCTCGGATGAGGCCGATGACATTAGTGTCATCTGCAATCTTCAGGAGCTTGACAGAGGGGTCCTTGGTGGTACAATCATTGGTGTAGAGGGAGAAGAGTAGTGGGGAGAGCACACATCCCTGGGGGGCACCAGTGCTGATCGTACATGAGCTGGAAGTGATGAATGTCTTATTGACATCTGAGAGGAAATGTCTAATAGACGTATTGCAGATGAGCAAGCAACCTATTAATATGTCTTCCAGATGTAAACAAACACATCAAATAGATGTCTGGGTGATGTACATGTTCTATAAAGGTTATATTTATAAGGGTAGTACACTGACATTTGTTTTTTCTTCATTTTCCTATAGCAGGCCACTAGAATGAATCAGATAGCTCTGAGAAATGGACAGTTTATCACAGATAGATCCTGCTGATCCTTCAGTGCCCTGGAGCATCACGCAGGTGACTATTCACAGGACCAAAGGTTGATACAGAATTTCAAGGCATATATATGCCTTAAAATGAAAAAATTTAGAAAGTCTCCAAAGATGAGAATTTCTGGAAACATCTGTAAAGTAAGATCTTTGTACACACTGCAATGAATAGCTTCGGAGAAGTTAGGGTTGATTATGTAATTATATGACATTTGCATATTCTGGACCCTATTTTAAGAGCGCTAGCACTAAGCCATAAATCATAAGCACAAAGTCAATGGGCATGGCCATGAAGTTTTGGTATTTTGGAGCAAGCATGCGCTAACTCTCGGCACAAGTGGGAGTGCATTTACATTCTGAGGTTCTTCTCCGGCATCGTCAGCATCCTATTGAATAGTCCATTTCCTGTCAAGCACCAGCGATATAAACAAAGACAGCACATTAATAAGAAGATGATAGTGTAAATGGACTGTATGCAATAAAATAGAAGAATAGAAAAATGGACTTACATTCTATTGTGCATTAACAAAAGAATTTCTGGCATATTTCTATGACACGATTTGGGTTTATACTCCGTTAAATTATAGGGAATGTAAGTATTATTAATTATTTTCATCTACTGACGCACTAATCAAGGCTATTATTGACTGTGATTGTATCGGCACGCACTTCACTTCTACTGGTCGAGTTTGAAAAAAATTCTTCATTTATTGAAACTCAAAAATATTTCTTTATTCAAATTACACTTCAAACAAAACTAAAACATAATCAAAATAACAACGTGGTCAACAATAATCACACCAAATCCTAAAATGTTACCCTCTCCAACTTCTTCCACCGGACTTAAAAATCGCTTTATGACAACAGGTGGAAAAACACCAATACAAACAAAATCATAAATACAATTTTAAATACAAAAACATGAAATATACTGTAGATAGTTTAACACACATCTCATAAATTTTTGTTTCAGAAAACGGCAACAGCAGTGATTGTCAGGGACATAATTTGATGTTCCTTTGTATTTTCATAGTTTGGACATGAATTTGATTAACAGCAGCTGGTGAAATCTCCAAACTGCCAATGCATGAACTGAGTTTGGACTTTGCACTGAGATCAGACCTGCTTTTGAAACGTCTCATGGGAACAGCATATTGCACTTTACGAACACTGAACACTCCCACTTACAACACATGAAAGTTGCGCTTAGTATTGGCGCTCTCATGGAAACTGGATAAGTTTACATTGACTAATGACAACTTCACACGAGATGGTGAAATCGTAAAATATCGTACGACTTGGCTTGAATAAAGGATTGCGATTTTTATTCCCCAAGAGAACTAATCAACAAACCATCAAATCGATACAATACAAGAGTCAAATTTTGAGCTAGCCCCATCCAACGATTTATCTGAAGAACTTTAATGAACAAATTTGGTTCCTTATTCCATATTTATTTCTGCAATGCAAATTCAAACGTATGTCACTAATCAGTAAAACACTTCCCTCGTCTCGTTCCAAACACCGATGTTTACGTTCTTCTGTTTATGGTTTGGGTTAAGTGTAACGTAGGAACAGTTTCCTCTATGAGGCTAAACTCCGATTTCTCGCGATTTCTCCACCTTGTATTATTACGACAGTCCTGAGACCAGGTTGAACATCTGGCCTAACAAAAGAGATTACTTATAGCTGTTTGACTCTCTTGTGCCTGATTTACTGTGTTTTGAAAAATATGAGATCGCCAATAAAAATGCAGCACATTAATCCAGACACTCGTGATTTAAGGGTGAAAATAATTCAAAAACAGCCCGTCTATAAAAATGCATCGCTCTTATTTTTTACAACAGTTTAGCCAGAGGGAGTCATATCCTTTATGCCATAATGTTTCTGTCTAAAGATTTCTTTGGATAAATGTTTTTATAATGTCAAGCATTTATCACAAAGTCTTTGCTTTTATGACCAAGCAAAACAGTTTGCACAAATGCACTGAACATTTGCAAACTCGTCGTCTTTAATGTGTGACAGCTTTGAAGAAGACAGTGTTTCATTTCTTTCATAACACACAGGATTGTTTCAGGTAAACGCACACACACACACACTGGTGATGTGTTATGCAAATTAATTTTGGCATATATGAAAGTGACTGTCGCTTCCTTTGCTGGAATTAACTACACAACAAAAACCTTGTTATTAATGAACATAAATAGAATTGTCTAAATGGGATTCAGAGGGAAAACATCAAAACATGGAAGTGACCCGAAATGTTTCGTCTGCATGTTTTATGTTTTGCAATCTTTTAGTTATCAGTTTTTTGGATCACAACAGCAAAAATTTAATCAAATATGTGTGTATATTTTTTGTAAAATAGACTTCAAATTCATTTATGAAGTAAAGTTTGGACACACCATGGCCCTCTAATGAGCATTCATGCATTTTCTACATCACGCGTCACTACGTCGTTCAAAGTCAGAGCGCCTGCATTAGAAAACAGTTAAAACTCGATTAAAGCATCAACAAAGTCAGCCATGAGACTTCCTTAATATCTGTGTATATATTTCAGTTCAATTAAACTTCTCATTTGTAAGCACACGTGCTGGTGATGCCCGCGATGAAACCGTATAAAGATAAACGTTGATTATGAACAAATAGAAATATGCAAGCAGAAATATCGAAGCTGATCATTAAGGGCTGTAATGTGAACATCAGATAAACTCTGTTGGGTGAGAGCTCATGCACTGGACATCAAAGAAAATCATTTTTATTGAATCACATTTACATCCCCAAAACTGAAAAGTTGAGACAGGGGTCATAAGACTAATAACAATATGACGAGTTGAAATATCAAGGTGATGTGAAACGGCCGAGTCCTTCAAGAGCAAGGATCATTTGAGATTTGATGCTTCAGCAAATAATCCAACACTTTGAGAACAATGTTCCCCAAAGTCTAATTGGAAGGATTTTCGGCATTTCACGCTCTACAGTGCAAACTATAGTTAAAAGATTCGCTGCGTAAAGGGCCAGACAAAAACCATTTCTGAATGCGTGTGATCTCCGATCCCTCAGATGTCTCTGTCTTACAAAAACATCATTCATCTGTGATGGATATCATGAACATGGGTTTGGGATTACTTTAGTAAACCTCTGTTAATCAACACCACTCGCCGCTGCATCCACTGATGCAAATTAAGACTTTACTATGTAAAGGAGAAGCCGTACATCATCACTGTCCAGGTGGAACAGTGATGTTTCCTTGGATGGAAATTGGACAGTGGAACTGTGTTTTTTGCTCCAGTCCACATTTCAAATAGTTTTAGAAAAACAAAAACAGCCGTCATGTAATCTGGGCCAAAGAGGAAAAGGGCAATCCAAACTGTTATTAGCATCAGGTCCAAAAGCCAGTGTCTGTATGGGCCAGGGGGGTGTCAGTGCCCATAGCATGGGTAAATCACACCTCTGTGTGAACACCATGAATGCAGACAGATATGCAAATTTTGGAGCAGCATATACTGCCATCCAGCACTGCCTTGTCCAGGGATGCCTCTGCATTTTCAGCAGGACAACTTCAAACCACATTATGGCTGGATTACAAGTGTATGGCTGTGTAAGCAGAGAGTGCGGGTGCTAGACTGGCCTGCCCGCACTCCTGACTATCTCCTATTGAGAATGTACGGTGCATTATGAAGCACCCCATGTAGCAACGAAGACTTGCATTATGGATGAATGGGGGGAAATTCCACTTGTGTCTTCAGTGTCTAAATGCTTAATAAGTGTTATTAGAAGAAATGGTGATGTTACACAGTGGTAAACACACAACTGACCCCAATTTTTTGGAGCGTGTTGCAATCATCTGATTTGAAATTACTGTACATAAAAAAGCAAAACAATGAAATTCACAAGGTAAAACCATTATTATGTTCAGTTGTAGTGATTTCAATATAACAAAGGGTGAATATAATTTACAAATCACTATTTTTGCTTTTATTAGCATCTTTGATACTGTCCCAGCTTTTTTGAAATTGGAGTTGTAGTACCACCACTCAAAATTTTGAACACAACTTTATGGATTAATTCTGTATTAATGCCGGTCTTGTTGCATTTCCATTTGTTTTTAGTTTTATTTTTTTTTTTTTACTTTCAGCATGTACAGTGGCCCCAAAAGTATTTGGACACTTATAGTCAGATTTAAACATGTCTGAAATGTCCATACATTAGACAAAATATTAATGTTTTCAAGAAATATAGCACAGGCAAACTTTTCAAGCAAAACATTTCCCAAAAGTAGTTGGATGATTTTGAAACGATGAAACGTTAGTGTCTGATGTTGCTATTTACTGTGCCGAACTCCACTTGTGGTTCCTCTGCTAGAACACCTGCGTGAACTTCAGGGGAACTGACACATCCAGCTGATTAAAAGTCATTGTGCAGAGACGAGATAGCTCTGAGAAAAGCTCCAGCGCAAAAGATCACCCGCCATCACAACCTGCTCACAGCGGCGCTCTGCACAATTGCTTTCATTTGACACGTTCCACTCTTAGATCTCAATCCACGGCAACACTTCAAAGTCAGACTTCTCTTTGATATAAAATGTTCAGTCATGCAGTGAGGGTTGAATATCAATTTCTTGTGTATTCCACATTTGGTTGTCTGTGGGTGGCTTATCAAGTGTTTGAGAGGCATAAGGGACTATGTACAACGTTTATAGAAATTGGTTGCGCGTACGCAATTGTTTCCATTGTAGTCTGGTCTCTAGATGCTGTATGTCTCAGATCCCTCTTTCAATGTCCATGCTTTATCATCCGCCAGATGAAAAGCCCAATCACTTAGTAAAGTACAGAACATCTTTCCACAACAAGCTGCACGATCAAATTATGCACCAAGCTTCAATACTTAGGGGTAGAATAGAAATAGTAAAATGGTAATAGATTTGCTACCAATCTTTGGGCTGGTAGAAATAAATAAAGCACACACACACACACGCACACACACACATTTATATACAGTATATATATATATATAGATATAGTTCTATCAGGAAGACTTGCAGACTTGAGTGATGTTGAAGTTGACATTTATTTGATGGATATAAAACAGAAATGTAATGTCTCTCTTTGGCGTCTGGCGGTCCAAAGTTGTAGTACTCAGAACAGTCATATCCTGCCGGAGATAGGAGGCAGGGGCGAGGAGTCTACCCCCGTGCAGGACGGGACTCAACTGGTGGTGGTGGGGTGGAGGAGGTTGCCGCGTTAGCACACTGAAACAGCAATGTGATAGATTGTGAGCAATGGCTTACATGTGATTGGCTGGGAATAACCCAGCTAATGGTGCGATGATGTACCGCTGCTAGTCTTCCCGCTAGAACTACGCCGCACTTGGGACTTTTTAGGCACTTGGGAAAAATTTGCATAGTGAGGATGTCTTCAAAAATAATGCCATAAATAGTTTTCATCTATCACTTAATGTCATGCAAAGTCCAGTAAATATACAAATAGCTAAATGAATATTGGGCGTGGCCACCTTTGCCTTTAAAACAGCCCCAAATCTCCTACATACACCTGGACACAGTTATTCTTGGTTGTTGGCAGATCGGATGTTTCAAGCTTCTTGGAGAATTCCCCACAGTTCTTCTGTCTATTTCGGCTGTCTCAATTACTCCTGTCTCTTTATGTAACCTCAGACTCGATGTTCAGTGGGGGGGCACATTGGGGGTCAATGCCCTGGTCCCCTGGTCTACACCTGTCTCCAGTCTCTGCTTTCTTCTCTTTTTCCTATTTTTGGGCTTCAGAGACTATTTTTTGTATCGTTGTCATGTCTGTTTTCCTGGTTTCCCTCCTAGTTAATTGTATCACAGGTGTTCCTCATCCACTTGTTAGCCCTTGTGTGTATATATATATATATGCCCTCTTATTCCTTTGTCGGTTCTTGTTTGTATGTAGAGCATTGTATGCCAGCACACTGCTGTTGAGTTTGTGTTTACATTCTTTGTTGAGTTTCTCTCTCTCTCAAATTCAAATGAGCTTGATTGGCATGAGTGTATACAGTGTACAATGTTGCCAAAGCATTGAGTAATAAACACATTACAAACATAAAAACAACAACAACAAAAAAAATTATATATAATAAATGAATAATAATGCTAATAAAATTAAATACAAATGACAAAGTATAAAAGCTAAAAGCTATTTAACTATCTGTCTGTCTATCTACCTGTGTGTGTGTGTGTGTGTGTGTGTGTGTGTGTGTCTGTCTGTCTGTCTGTCTGTCTATCCATCTGTTTATCATTTTGTTTCCGTGGCTGGTGTCTGAACGTTAGCAAACAGTATGTCGTTGCTCGGCTCTTTCGAACTTCTTTTTGGCTCTGAGCAAAGATTTAAAACAAATCTGTGACATGAGTATACGTGAGGGTCTGTCACATATTCCAGATGACCGGTGAAGGTCGTCAAGCTTGGACTCCGTTGTATGTCTGTGTTATATTCATAGATGCTCTGTTCTGTATTTATGTGTATCTGTGTAATGTTCTGGGCGACCACTAGAGGTCATCATCCCCGTTTTCTGTTCCTCGTTCCTGTTTGTATTCTGTTATGGGGTTTGTAGTCCTTTTGTAGTTCTGTTTTGTCATTGGTCCTTTGATTATGTTCCAGGTGTTTCTTGTTTGCGTGTTCTCCTGTTTTGTATTTAAGTGCCATGTTTTCAGTTGTGTTTGTCAGTTGTTAATGAATGTTCTGTGTACATGGGTTTTGTGTGCTTTTTCTAAGTGATTATACTGAAAATGTGTATAAATGTGTATGTATTTTTTAATGCCAATAAAGCTATTTGAATCTTGAATCCTTTACAAACCACCAAAGCAAACTAAGTAACAATTTTGGCAAGATTTTGTTTGAAATTAAGACACCTGTTCTGCATCATCCAATAATGGTCGACCTGTGTTTGACCCATTGGTCTCTGTTGTACAACACACATCTGCATAATTCAATATCCAGAACTTAAGCATGATCGAATATTTTAAGTGCAACCAGTAATAAAGTCATTGCTTGAGATAAATCAAATAAATCATTTTCTTCATGTTTGGTACGGCTACTGAAATATTTGTTATAATTATTGGAAGCCAAGAATTAGGGGCTGGAATGTTGTAGCCGTTTGTCTATAACATGTGTTGTATTGGAGTTTATTTATTATAATTTATATATTTGTTTATTATTATTATTTAGTATGTGCGTATTTGTATTTATGTACTTAGTTAATTATCATGTACCTGTCGGGGTAGAATGTATATGTCACCGCGTGTGGGCGGAGCAGGAAGTGACATGAAAGTACAAATGTTTGGATTTGGGGATGGTGGACACACAGTTTTTTGACCACTCCATTATCTTTGTTTGGATTTTTAGTTTGTTGAAATTATGAACTTAATTTAGAAATGTGACAAAAATAAAGCCGTTGAATTGAAGACTGCGTGGAGAGTGGAGAGCGTGCAAATTAATTAATCATTCTTCCCTGAATCCACGGCCAACATCGAAGGGCCGACACATTCTGTGTTCTAGTCAAGTCATTATATTTATATTGGGCTTTTCACAACATGCATCATTTTGTAGCAGCTTTGCAGAAAGAAAAAAAAAAGTGCCATGCAGCAATTTACCTTATTTACTACATTATTTTATCTCAAGTTGTCTTTTCATTTGCATTTTCCTAGCAATAAGAGACAATTCTCCAGAGATGTTTGACTTCTATATTTCTATTGTGATTGAAGTCAGGTAGCTGTGAGGTCAAACCGTGCCCCCCGCTGTGGCCTATATAAAGACGAGATTAGACGCATTCCTTTGCAGTTAGCCCACATTTCACTTTCACTGTGTGGAGCGATCTAATAAAATGTACTGCTCGAACCCGACCCACCTCTGCTACCTCTGTTTTGCATACATGAGTGAGAGAGAGAGAGAGAGAGAGAGAGAGAGAGAGATATTGAGATTTCATGCAGAATGCTTTACTTTTCAGGTCATTCAAAGCAGTGTGATTCCAAAAATGTACGTAAATAAAGTGAGTGTGTGAGAAAATGATTTACCCTCATTTGACAGCACTGATCTATTACAGTTTAACAGCATTTTATATATATATATAGGCTACACATATAAATGCAAACATTCAATAAAATGGACTAAATAAAACTTTTTAGATAGATGAATAGACTGAATGATATATAGACAGACAGACAGAAAAAATTATAAATAGATAGACAAAACAATTGACAAAATGATAAACAGAAAGACAGACAGACAGATAGTCAAAACAATTGACAAAATGATAACCAGAAGGACAGACAGACAGACAGACAGATAGTCAAAACAACTGACAAAATGATAAACAGAAGGACAGACAGACAGTCAAAACAATTGACAAAATGATGGACAGACAGATAGTCAAAACAACTGACAAAATGATAACCAGAAGGACAGACAGACAGACAGACAGATAGTCAAAACAACTGACAAAATGATAAACAGAAGGACAGACAGACAGTCAAAACAATTGACAAAATGATGGACAGACAGACAGACAGACAGATAGTCAAAACAACTGACAAAATGATAACCAGAAGGACAGACAGACAGACAGACAGACAGATAGTCAAAACAACTGACAAAATGATAAACAGAAGGACAGACAGACAGTCAAAACAATTGACAAAATGATGGACAGACAGATAGTCAAAACAACTGACAAAATGATAACCAGAAGGACAGACAGACAGACAGACAGATAGTCAAAACAACTGACAAAATGATAAACAGAAGGACAGACAGACAGTCAAAACAATTGACAAAATGATGGACAGACAGATAGTCAAAACAATTGACAAAATGATGGACAGACAGACAGACAGACAGATAGTCAAAACAACTGACAAAATGATAACCAGAAGGACAGACAGACAGACAGACAGACAGATAGTCAAAACAACTGACAAAATGATAAACAGAAGGACAGACAGACAGTCAAAACAATTGACAAAATGATGGACAGACAGATAGTCAAAACAACTGACAAAATGATAACCAGAAGGACAGACAGACAGACAGACAGATAGTCAAAACAACTGACAAAATGATAAACAGAAGGACAGACAGACAGTCAAAACAATTGACAAAATGATGGACAGACAGATAGTCAAAACAATTGACAAAATGATGGACAGACAGACAGACAGATAGTCAAAACAATTGACAAAATGATGGACAGACAGACAGACAGACAGATAGTCAAAACAATTGACAAAATGATAAACAGAAGGACAGACAGAGAGACAGACACACACACACACACACACAGGTAGATAGACAGGCAGATAGACAGACAGACAGACAGAGAGACAGACACACACACACAGGTAAATAGATAGACAGACAGACAGACACACACACACAGATAGATAGACAGACAGACAGACACACACACACAGGTAAATAGACAGACAGACAGACACACACACACACACACACACAGATAGATAGACAGACAGACAGACACACACAGGTAAATAGACAGACAGACAGACAGACACACACACACACAGATAGATAGACAGACAGACAGACAGCTGAACAACAGCTGGAGTTTATGAAGCAGAGGCTGGATTATTATTGGATGAGATTCCTGATTTGATTGACAGGAATGCACCTGCCAGAACTACCGCTTACACTTCCCTTTCATCCATTCAGTAAAGCAGTGCCACCTCAACAGGACAACATTTAGACAACCTTTTAGCACAATAATTACAGCAAGATCTTTAACAAAAATACAAGCATAACTTTCCTGATATTTAATGCTCCAGTCTGCTAGACTGCCATTATTTATCTATTACTCTAAGCATATTTTTAAGGGACACAATTCCAGTGATGCTCTCCATAGACGTTACGTTGAAAATAACTCTATTCCTTGAGATGAAAAATCCAACAACATGACTGACTCTCAAGAGCAATCTTGGATGTCAGCAGAGAGAGAAAGAGAGAGCGAGAGAGAGATAGAGAGAGAGAGAGAGAGATAGAGAGAGAGAGAGAGAGAGAGAGGGAGAGAGCGAGAGAGAGAGAGATAGAGAGAGAGAGAGAGAGAGAGAGGGAGAGAGAGAGAGAGAGAGAGAGAGAGAGAGAGAGAGATAGAGAGAGAGAGCAGTAATCACTTTCTCTCACTTCCTCAGACTTTTAATCACAGCACTTTGTGTGTGCGCTGCCGTTCCAAATACTGCTGCCTTAATTGTTTCCAGAACTCAAACTGCACTTTCACTTCATTCATCGCTTGAACATTGGCCTGTAAGTGTCTTGTGATCTTTTGTTTAGTTCCAGAATAATATAATTGATCATTAAATAAAATGGCGTGTGCCAAAAGAAAAATTCTGTCAACATTTACTCATCGTTATGTCATTCCAAACCCTTAAGACTTATGATGGCGGAAAACCAAATGGGATATTTTGCAGATAGCTGCTCCTTCTATACAGCAAAAGTGGATGCTCAAGCTCCAAAACAACAACAACAACAACAATAAAGTTGCCATTTAACCATTAATCTAATAAAGTAGAGCATATGACTACTTTGAAACATTGTAAGTCTTCTAAAGCCACACAATAGCTTTCTTTTTGAGGGGCAGCTTCAACTATCCCGCTATAATCCCACTAAATATCCTTTAGACATTTTATGTCAATGCTTGATACATTTCACTCACACTAAAGCAAGGAAATGTCCTATATTCATGTGAATGTTCTCACTTCAGTGACTTTGAACCTTTTGAGACAATTTATACTGATTATAAAGCGTTGACAAATCCAATGTGCCAAATGCCAAATTGAATTGACCGTCTGAAGACGAGAAGGTTTTCCGAGCACAACGGGGAGCCGTCTGACAGCATGAATGAACTTCACCAAAGCTAAAACGAATGAAATAAAAGGATAAAAAAAATAATAATAAGACTGCCAATTGGAACACCTATTAAGAAGTGTTGGAAAAGATTCCCACCTTGTTCCGGTTTCTTTTATCAAAGCTGTGTTTAATCCTGATTATCATTACATAAACGTTCATTTTCACAAAGCCCATCCACTTCCATCAGGAGTGAAACTAAGTGAAATGGCTTTCCATTAGAGATTCTCATTCACAGACGCACGCCTCAAGGAAAACACACATGGTTTACAGAGGCATCATTTATACATATATATATATATATATATATATATATATATATACAAACAATTGGTTATTTTCTGCAATAAATGAGATGATGTGGTGGTGCAGGAGAGAGCTTATTATCATTAATAACATGCCACTTCTTTCAGTCTGGAGCGATGAGGAGGCTGTTTGGGAAAACCAGCGGCTATATGAAGATCACTTTAAAATCGTCGCTCTCCTCACTGTTGGGGAAGCTCCCTTGAAACAGTAACTTCCAAAGCAACCAGCTATTAAAGTAATTAAACCCTAGATTGCTGTGTGTATCATATTTGATACATGATTCATGAAGACACTACATCATCAACATGACACTGATAGCACACGAACATCACCCAGACATCTAGAAGACGTATTGTTTAGGTTGTTTGCTCATCTGCAATACATCTATAAGACGTTTCCTCTCGGATGTCAATAAGACATTCACCAGATCCCTTTGAGACATTTTATGATTTAAAATCTGATCTTTTTAATATGTTTACCAGATGTTATTTAGAATCTGATGCTTTCCAGATGACATGCTCTTAAAGAGACATCTTGGAGATGTACATGTGCCATCTGGGGATGAAAACTTTGCTGATAAACATGTTGTATGCCGTGTACTAATGTCTACTGCCCCCTGGTGGAAGTTCAATGCTCTTCTGGAAGTAGAAGACCATGTAATATAATTTAAGTAATGGCTGCCTTCGTATTGGGATGCATACCAATACTGATATTTCAAAATGGGTATTTGCTGAAATGAAGCAACTTATGGTTGCTATAATTGTTGCTCATAATTTTATGGAAAAATAACACTGAAATGTGTGTATCAAGTATGATTCAACAGGCTTCTGATGTGTATCTCTCAATTATCATTACATTACATCCATGCCCACTGCAAAAAAAATAAAAAATAATCTGAGATATTTGAAAATACTGTAAAATATTTTATAAGATACTGTATATTTAAAGTATTTACTGATATTTATATGTATGCAGCCTGTGCTGTCATTGTACAGATCATGTTGTTTTACATTACAAGCTATAATGATGTCATCTTACCATAATGTCCTGAGACACGGCACAAAAAAGGGGTTTACAAGTTTACTTTTTAAATGTCAACAGTGTTTGATGCATACAAGTCATATAATAATAATTGCTTTTTAATAAAAAATATATATATTGCAATAACAATAATATTTATATATTGCAATAACAAAAATATTTATATATTGTAATACAATATTTATATATTGCAATAACAATAATATTTATATACATTGTAATAACAATAATATTTCTATACATTGTAATAACAATAATATTTCTATATATTGCAATAACAATAATATTTATATATATTGCAATAACAATAATATTTATATATTGCAATAACAATATTTATATATTGTAATAACAATAATATTTATATATTATAATAACAATAATATTTATATATTGCAATAACAATAATATTTATATATATTGCAATAACAATAATATTTATATGTTGTAATACAATAATATTTATATATTGCAATAACAATAATATTTATATATATTGTAATAACAAAAATATGTATATATATATTGTAATAACAATAATATTTATATATTGCAATAACAATAATATTTATATATTGCAATAACAATAATTTTTATATATTGTAATAACAATAATATTTATATATTGCAATAAAAAAATATTTATATATTGTAATACAATAATATTTCTATATTGCAATAACAATAATTTTTATATATATTGCAATAACAATAATATTTATATATATTGCAATAACAATCATATTTATATATTGCAATAACAAAAATATTTATATATTGTAATACAATAATATTTATATATTGTAATAACAATAATATTTATATACATTGTAATAACAATAATATTTCTATATTGCAATAACAATAATATTTATATATATTGCAATAACAACAATATTTATACATTGTAATAACAATAATATTTATATATTGTAATACAATAATATTTATGTATTGCAATAACAATAATATTTATATATTGCAATAACAACAATGTTTATATATTGTAATAACAATAATATTTATATATTGCAATAACAATAATATTTATATATTGTAATACAATAATATTTATATATTGCAATAACAATCATATTTATATATTGCAATAACAATCATATTTATATATTGCAATAACAAAAATATTTATATATTGTAATACAATAATATTAATATATTGTAATACAATAATATTTATATATTGCAATAACAATAATATTTATATACATTGTAATAACAATAATATTTCTATATTGCAATAACAATAATATTTATATATTGCAATAACAACAATATTTATACATTGTAATAACAATAATATTTATATATTGTAATACAATAATATTTATGTATTGCAATAACAATAATATTTATATATTGCAATAACAACAATATTTATATATTGTAATAACAATAATATTTATATATATTGCAATAACAATAATATTTATATACATTGTAATAGAATAATATTTATATATTGCAATAACAATAATATTTATATATTGCAATAACAATAATATTTATATATTGTAATACAATAATATTTATATATATATTGCAATAAAAAAATATTTATATATTGTAATACAATAATATTTCTATATTGCAATAACAATAATTTTTATATATATTGCAATAACAATAATATTTATATATATATTGCAATAACAATAATATTTATATATATTGTAATAACAATAATATGTATATATATATTGCAATAACAATAATTTTTATATATTGTAATAACAATAATATTTATATATTGCAATAACAAAAATATTTATATATTGCAATAAAAAAATATTTATATATTGTAATACAATAATATTTCTATATTGCAATAACAATAATATTTATATATATTGCAATAACAATAATTTATATATATATTGCAATAACAATGATATTTCTGTCACCCAGCAATTATTTTCAGCAAATGTTTTATTGTTACTGCAGTATATATAAATATTATTGTTACTGCAATATATAAATATTGACCTTTAAAGCCTGCAAAATAAATAAATAATGAATATCGCACAAATACATTTCTGTGTTTCAAGATTTATCGGGTTAAAGTAGTTAAACTACAGTCAAGCTACTTTTTAGAAAAAGTAGTTAGCTACTCTACCAGGTAGGGCTGTTTGAATACAATCAAATTACGATAAATCACAATTATTTTTTTTCTCAAAATACTGAACAGATATTTAAGATCCATGTTTCAATATGTTTCAAAAAATCTATTTGTGTTTTCAAGTCATTTACTGAAGAAGTGTAAAAGTCGAAGAAGAAGAAGAAGAAGAAGACTTAGTTAATTAGTTAGTTACTCCCAAACACTGTATTATTCAGCGGCATATTCGTTTTTTTGTGATGAGTCAAAAACGGGAATGTACCGTATCTCTTCGCATCACCAAAAAATGCTCAATCACTGTCATCTGAACTCCGTCAAAAGTGAAAAGTGAAGAGCGCTAAAACAATCAGGCTCTAAACAATGCAAACAGAGATGCAAATAACGCCATTAAGGATTACAATTTATTCTTAGTGAACTCCCCCTGTTTCTGTCCCTGTTCACATGCTGGTCAAACATGCTGGGAAGATTTGCTCCTTTGGCACTGCAACACTGGTAAGGGATGGAGTCAGGCGTTTGGCGCTGTATAGCAGCTTGGCCGCCAGAATACAGACTGCTTGAGCCAGCGGCCAGAAAGCCCATATCCTCATGCAGCACACTCGGAAAGTGGCTTCAACGCCACTTTCATTCTGATGCAAATCCACAGTGCTTATTGAACAGAAAAGAGGGACTATTAGCTGTGATTTTGTATTTGTATTCTGTGAGAGCGGATGTGTGTTTTATCTGTATAGGTAGAGCGGCATGTTCCCGTTCCACTTCAGTTTCTGTTGAAGCACTTTCCTGGCCACCTCCTGCTTCACGCTCACTGTCCATTTGCAGCTTTGTGTTCGGCTCTCATGGGCCCAATATTTTGCCCTGATGGAGCTTTGCTACGAAAAATCATTTACTTGACCTAACAGAGTCTCCGGTGACAAGGAAAACGGCAATATTCTGTCCAGATCCTCTAGTGTGCGTCTATTGTTGATTTGAGCACTTTTTGGATGGGAGTTGTTTTTCTAAACAATATTTGCATTATAATTATTGAGGTCAGCATGAAATCAAAATTGACCTTATTTACATTCTAAATACTTGTTCTTGACCTTTTTGTGAAAGATTCATCAGTGCATGTTTTTTCACACAAAAAGAAGTTTATCTACGTAACGTTCAATTTTGCAAAGCCCAAAATAGTTTTGCATTCTCTCGCGATACTTTTATCCATCCCTTATAAAAATGAACAATGGTTTTAATACAGCAGCTATAGTTGAACTTTAGTATTTGTAGGAAATCCATAGTAAACACAAAATGTACTGTTCTTTTAGTACATTGACTACATTTCAACTACAGTATTTGTAGTAAAAACCATAACCACAAAATGTAATTTTGAGTATTTATATCTTAATAATAATTATAATAATATATATACCCAAACTATGGTAAGCAAATCATAATCATGCTGGCAAAAAAAAAAAAAGTACATTTGTCATATTTAACAAATCAGTACGAGTATCATGGTTAAATTATTACTGTATTAAACCATTATAAATGGTATGGACACTGGATTTACTACAGTTCAACCCTTGTTAATGCAGTAAAACCGTGATTACTTTCATAAGAGATGAATAAAGGTGTTTTGAGGGAACCCAAAATAATTGAGAGGAAATACAAAACGTATTGCGATGGAACGCAAAGCTTATTGCTAAGAAAGGCAAACTACTATAATTGGAATGCAAAATGTATTGCTAAGGAATGCAACTATTGAAATGGAACACAAAACTTGTTGCTAAGGAACACAACCTATTGTAACGAAATGGAAATATTGTTGCTAAGGAATGCAAAACGTATTAGCTAGGAAAACAAACTAATGTAATGGAACAGAAATGCTGTTGCTAAGGAACAAAAACTATAGAGACTTTTTAATAAAGAATGCAACCTGTTGCGATGGAACACAAATATTATTTCCAATGAAAGCAAAACTTATTGTTAAGGAATGCAACCTATTTTTACCAAATGCAAATGTTATTGCTAACAAACACAAACTATTGCGATGGCTCGGGCAATACTTTTTAACCCTTCTATTATCTTTGGGTCAATTTGACCCCATTCAGTGTTTAACGTCTCTAAATATATGATTGACATCATTTTTGTTTGTTATTTAATGATTTTTCCTAATTTAATGGGGACAATTGGGTAAAAATAAAATTAACATGATGATATGTTTTCAATGTCCTGTACACATTTTGTATCGTCAGTGTTCTTTGGGGTCAAATTGACCCCAGGCTGTTTTAGCTGTATAAGAAAATAAGAAATGTAAAAATTTTACATACATTTGTTTTGGGTGTTTTGGATGATATTGAGCTCACTATAACATGCAATTTTGTAATCTTCAAAAAAACGTCCCTCTGCTTTAGGGCCCTAACCTAACATAATGATACCTGTAGTATTGCGAGAACCACTGATAGTTCACACGGCATGGGGGAGGGCAAAACCTAATGCCCACGAGAACTTTGATACGAGACATAAATTCAGCATCTGAGCTCTTCATGGCACCATCAATTGAAAATGATTGCTCCTATTGCCCAAAGAAAGGGAGGAATGTCCTGCTGATGAGCGCCATGCACAAAAATGCTGTCCTGAGCACCAGAGAAGACTGGTGGAGGACTACAACGAGACAAAGGGAGGGGTTGATAATCTGGACAAGGTCACAACCACCTACTGCTGCCGATGCATGACTGCCTGTTGGCCCCTTGTCATTTTCTTCAACATCATTGATGTGGGCGCCTACAATGCCTTTGTGGAGCAAAATAAACAAGGATTTGAACAGCGGAAAACCAAGTCGAATGAGGATTTTCCTGGAGCAGCTGGGTTACGCGCTGGTGAAACCTGATATCAAGAGAAGACGGTGCCTTCCTAGAGCATCAACAGCTGCTGCAACTGTTGTGAAGGACATCCAAATGGGGACACACATCCCAGTGGTTCAACCTGCAGGCAGGAAACGTGGCAGGTGCCAGGTCTGTCCCAACAGAAATGACTCCAAGACCAGCAACACCTGTGTGAAATGCAAGAAGTATATCTGCAAGGAGCACCCACACACTCTCTGCACATCATGTGCACAGAAGTGCAGACATAAGGCTGGACTGTACCTTCTGGTGGGCTGTCAAACTCATTTTGGTGACTACATAGCTTATATAGGCTATTTTATGCTATTATGCTATTTTAACATAGCATAGAACAATCCCTGAAACAATGCTCAAGTGTTTTTTTAACTGTTATGTGTTCCTTATTGATGTTCTGATGATGATGATGATGATGATGTTGTTGATGTTTTTCTGTTTTACAAATAAAATCCTTCTAAATGTTTGAAATTGTGTTTGTTTTTCCAGGGGTCAAATTGACCCCGAACATAATGCATGCCATATACTCGATAACAGAAATTGTTCTTCTTTCCAAATGTTCAAAATAATAAAAATATGTACTTAGAAATAATATAAAGCCATTAAAACACCAAAAATATCTTTCTTTCCAATTTGAGGTAATTCAGTGAGATTTTATAGTGATTTGTATATTTGTCCATAACGGCACAATAGGTATTCTCGATGATGGGGGGCTAAATTTATTGCGAGGGAACACTAAACTATTTCAGAATATAAATTCCCCCTATGTCCTCTGAGGGGCTCCACCTCTGAAACAACTTATCTATTCAACTGACGTCCCTCTAACCACCTGTCATGTACAGTTCACTTTTTATCATTCAATCAATTTAGCATTGGATAAAATTAAGTCCCGTCCTACAAAATGTGTTTCTCATTGACCATCCTATTTCACTCAGAAGTAGCTTACGTTACGAAAATGAAATGGGTTACGGATGCCATTGAGAACAAACCTCATGCCATCCTTAGGACAAAGAACCGTTCTGGTGGAACGGCTTCAGGGGCGTGGCTACTCATGATTGGTCATTTGCCAAGTCAGTCCAATCTACAGCCATCCTGATAAGGGTGTCCAGACGTCCTGTTTTTCCCAGGACAGTCCTGTATTTAAGCACTTTTTCTAGTGTCCCGACTTATTCTAAAAAAAATTGTGTCTATGCGGTTTTCTCAGTCATGTGAGTATTCAAATCAAAGGTAGCCAAGGATACGGCTTGTAAAACCAATATAATCACACCGTGTTATTTGAAGTACATGATTGGATTAATTATCCAATCACAATCCCCTATCAATAGACGTCCAGATAGTGAAATGATTGAAGAGTCAGTTTGAAAGAGCACGCAGATGAAATTGCGGCCGGAAAAATGGAAGGAAAGGAAGCGTGCATGTTCATTTAATGTGGATCTTCAAAAAGAGTTAACATTTCTAAAAAAGGAGTATTTTAAAGTGAGGTGTGAGATTTGTGGAGCTTGCTTTTCCATCGCCCATGGAGGCCACACCATCATCACACAGCAGGTTCATTCAAAAAATCATGTGAATGCTGCTAAAAGTAAGTGTACCACACCAAGTGTTAGCGTTAGTTAGTGTTAGAGATTTTTTTGTGAAGCAAAGTTCCGAACCTGACAAGGTGCACGCAAGGGAAGGACTTTTTGCTTATCATTCTGTTGTGCGTGACCATAGATTTGCACATCCATGATCTGGGAAAAGCACATCTGACATTAAAAAGCAGTTGGATGTCCTGGTTGAAGCTGGTGATATGTGAGCGGATGATTTCTTTTGTGCAGTGAGAAACCTTTATTCAGCATCGGTGGATTACTTCCAAAATTGGAGCAGCTCATTGGAGAACACAGAAAAACTTGAGGAGGCCCTACTGAGAGACATCACAGAGTGGAAAGACATTCAGAGCAGCCTCGAACACTTCTACCCCAGAATCCCCTCTCTCAGTTTGATGAGTGGACTTGCGTGAAAAACACTGTCACTTGTCACATCACTGAGTGCATGAACAATGAACAAGACGGCCTTGTCGGAGAGTTGGACAGATTTTATTTCTGAGCTGGAGAGCAAGACCATCAACTTTGGAGTCTTAGCCAAGGTCGTGGAGTTTGTTTTATGCCTGCCTGGGACATCTGCATCTGTGGAGCGTGTGTTCTCATTAATGAACACCAGATAAATCTCGACTCAGTGTAACAGGTCATGAAGGCAATGCTTTTTGTACGTCTTAATTTTGGACTGGACTGTTCTGTATTTTACGATAAACTCTTGAAAGACAAGCGCACGCTGAGAAAATTTGTTGCCAGCAAAAAGTACAAAATGACAACAGTTACAGGTGCAGATGCAGATGCACCCTCTACTTTGTATTAATCTGTGCCTAGGTTAGGATACGTCAGTTTAATTTTTGCTGGGAGGCGGCTGTCCCGTTTTCCACAAGCAGGAATCTGGTCACCCTAATCCTGATGAAAATAGAAACTTTAACCATGTCATAAACACTGATCAGAGCTTGCCCGATGGTGGAAAAGCACATGAAAGTTGAAGGAACTTTGAGGGCACCTCAGGTAACTTGGAACATGTGAGAATTCAGAAATAGCAGATCAGTCTAAAAATTGCAGATCTCTTCTCTTTTGAGAAGTATATGCAGAGAGCTCCAACAATATGCCGTTTCAAACACTGAAAAGTTTCCTCTATCGCTTGGTTACATGTCAAGTCACGTCAAGTCAAGTGGTTTTTATTGTTGTTTCAGCCATATACAGTTAGTACAGTACACAGCGAAACGAGACAACGTTCCTCCAGGACCATGGTGCTACACAAAACAACATAGGACAAACACAGAACCACATGAGACAACACAGACTAAATAACATACCTACAGGCATATGCAAAAGTTTAGGCACCCCTGACAATTTCCATGATTTTCATTTATAAATAATTGGGTGTTTGAATCAGAATTTTCATTTTGATCTATCAAATAACTGAAGGTCACAGTAATATTTCAGTAGTGAAATGAGGTTTATTGGATGAACAGAAAATTTGCAATATGCATCAAAACGTAATTAGATAGGTGCATAAATTTGAGCACCCCAGCAGAAATATCACATCAATATTTAATTGAGCCTCCTTTAGCAGAAATTACAGCCTCTAGACGCTTCCTATAGCCTGTAATGAGTGTCTGGATTCTGGATGAAGGTATTTTGGACCATTTCTCCTTGCAAAACATCTCCAGTTCAGTTAGATTTGATGGTTGCCGAGCATGGACAGCCCGCTTCAAATCACCCCACAGATTTTCAATGATATTTAGGTCTGGGGAATGGGATGGCCATTCCAGAACATTGTACTTGTTCCTCTGCATAAATGCCAGAGTAGATTTTGAGCAGTGTTTTGGGTCGTTGTCTTGTTGAAATATCCAGCCCAGGTGTAACTTCAACTTTGTGACTGATTCCTCTACATTATTCTCAAGTATCTGCTGATATTGAGTGGAATCCATGCGACCCTCAACTTTAACAATATTCCCAGTACTGGCACTGGCCACACAGCCCCACAGCATGATGGAACCTCCACCAAATTTGACTGTGGGTAGCAAGTGTTTGTCTTGGAATGCTGTGTTCTTTTGCCTCCATACATAACGCCCCTTGTTATGACCAAATAACTCCATCTTTGTTTCATCAGTCCACAGTGCCTTCTTCCAAAATGAAGCTGGCTTGTCCAAATCTGCGTTTGCATACCTCAAGCGACTGTTTGTGGCGTGTGTGCAGAAAAGGCTTCTTCTACATCACTCTCTCGTACAGCTTCTACTTGTGCAAAGTGCGCTGAATTGTTGAACGATGCACAGTGACACCATCTGCAGCAAGATGATGTTGTAGGTCTTTGGAGGTGGTCTGTGGGCTGTTTTTGACCGTTCTCACCGTCCTTCGCCTTTGCCTCTCCGATATTTTACTTGGCCTGCCACTTCTCGCCTTAACAAGAACTGTGCCTGTGGTCTTCCATTTCCTCACTATGTTCCTCACAGTGGACACTGACAGCTTAAATCTCTGTGATAGCTTTTCGTAGCCTTCCCCTAAACCATAATGTTGAACAATCTTTGTTTTCAGGTCATTTGAGAGTTGTTTTGAGGCCCCCATGTTGCCACTCTTCAGAGGAGAGTAAAAGAGAACAACAACTTGCAATTGGCCACCTTAAATACCTTTTCTCATGATTGGATGCACCTGTCTATGAAGTTCAAGGCTTAATGAGCTCACCAAACCAATTGTGTGTTCCAATTAATCAGTGCTAGGTAGTTACAGGTATTCAAATCAACAAAATGACAAGGATGCCCAAATTTATGCACCTGTCTAATTTCGTTTTGATGCATATTTCCAGCAGCCTTCCGTGGGTTGACTCTACATAGAGTTTTCCTCACATCTGCTGTGATAAGACAGAGCACCTGGTCGTTGGGAGGAGGGGTGGTCTTCCTCGCCACCACGTCGTTCTGCACTTCAAACCGAGCGTAGAAGTTTTTCAGCGCATCTGGAAGGGAGGCATCTTTGTCACAGGCAATTGATGTTGTCCTATAGTTGGCGATGGCCTGGATGCTTCTGGTTGGAGCGTGTGGTGATGGTCTTGGAGAAACTGACATCATCAATGCACTTGCTGATGAAGCTGGTCACTGATGCTCTGTATTCCTCCAAGTTGGTAGAGTCGCCATATGTTGCAGCCTCCCTGAACATGTGCCAGTCAGTACACTCAAAACAGTCCTGAAGAGCAGAGATGGCTCCTGCTGGCCAGGTTTTCACCTGCTTCTGGAGCGGTTTTGTGCGTCTGACGAGCGGTCTGTATGCTGGAATTAGCATAACAGAGATGTGGTCTGAGTAGCCGAGGTGGGGGCGGGGCTCCGCCCGGTACGCACCTGGGATGTTTGTGTAAACAAGATCAAGCGTTGCCCCTCTCGTTGCAAAGTCCACATACTGATGGAATTTAGGGAGCACTGTCTTGAGATTCGCATGGTTGAAATCTCCGGCGACAATAAACAGTCCGTCAGGGTGAGCGTTCTGCAGTTTGCTCATAGCCCCATACAGTTCACAGAGCGCTTCCTTAACGTTAGTGCTGGGGGGAATGTAAACTCTGGTTATAATAACAGTGGTGAATTCCCATGGTAAATAAAAAGGCCTGCATCTAACAGTCACAAGCTCCACCAGTGATGAGCAGTAGCTAGAGACTAGCATAGAGTCCCGAGCCCGTCTAGCTGAATGGAGGCATCCGGAGCTCTGTCACTGAGCCATGTCTCTGTGAAAACAAAGACGCAGCAGTCTCTAAACTCACGCTGCGTAGTCTGCTGGAGTCGGATGTAATCCCGTTTATTGTCCAGGGAGCAAAAATTTGAGAGCAGGATAGACGGGAGAGCCGGCCGACTAGGGTTTGTTTTTAGCCTAGCATGGATCCCCGCCCTCTTGCCGCGCTTCCGCTTCCGCTTCCTCGCACTCCGCTTACAACGTCTTCTCCCCCGGCCACCGGCATCAGGCGACGCCAAGGACTGGAGGCCTGGTCTCTGCAGCAAGCCGAGTTCACGTAGCGCCTTCTGCAGGTCATCATGCAGCTTGGTTGTTGCATATTGTTGAATCCTATATTTGAGCAGTGTCTGGTGATGGTAGACACAAACACCGGTTGCTCCGTTGTCCATGTGCCGCAAAAGTCAGGTTATTTAACAAAAATAGCAAATGTATCACAGACCTCAAAGTTTTGGAAGCTGGAATTTTATAGCATCTCTAAAAACCATCAAGTGTCCAGTTTCCATGGGAACTGCAAAGTAATCGAGATGAGGTTACTCACCTGACATTACTGAGATCCCACTGCACCATCAGAGCGTCCACATGCAGGAACCTTAAAATTCCTAAAACAAAGACGTACAAACACAGACACATCAGATCAAACACTGTGACTGCACTGGGCCTAGTAGTTATTTACTGATGATACACTGCATTGCACTTTAAAGCAATTGATCAATTTACCCTGAAAGTTTATAATGCACTTTATGTGATATTACGAATAGTTTGAGCTGAATTCCCAACTGTAATATATACTTATACATTTTCAAGCCTGACCTAATTGAATTCAATCAAACTCTTCTCTTCTCTCTGGAAAGCATCTGCTGGCATCTGTGTTTATCATAGGGAATCCAGTGTGGAACAAGTGAGCCGTGAAAATCCACCGTTGTAAATCTATTACTCTTGTTGCATTCACTGCAGTATTATTGATCAACTGGCTTCCATAACAATTAAAACCTTGAAGATTGTTCAAGAGAGTAAAACGAATCATTCTCTCATTCAGTGACTCACACGAAAACATGTGCAGGTCACATTTCACTCCATAATTAAAAGGAAATCATATATATATATATATATATATATATATATATATATATACACATGTATTTTACAGAAACAAAATGATGCCTATGTGCAGGATAAGGGTGCACTAGTTCAGTGATTCCATTGGTTGTTTTTAACCTTGTAGAAGCAAAGCTGTGATATTCTGAACAACCAATCCATCCTCCATACTCTCCTTCTCATTGCTTTATAAAGATACCTAATTTGCCCTGAGTGTAATTTCACAGCAATTGTTGCGTGGCAGAGAAGTTTTCTCCTGATGGTGAGATTATTATCTTGTCATTTAAAAAGGAAACTTCAATAGAATTCTTGGCACAGAGTCATTGTCAATATAAAAACTCCAAACATTATATAATTTGTATGTTAATGCAGAAATTCAATTTGAATAATGTTGAGGGGCTCGGATAGGTTATAACACAAGTAATAGAGGGTTTTTGGAGACCGATACTGTTTAAAACCAATTCAAGGCATCTTACATTCATGTTTAAAATATGAGATGTCCAAAATAACATAATATAACCAAATATAGTTTTTTATCTGGCATGCTGGATACTCATCATATAGAGCATAAAGGTGTTTTGCACAAAACCTGTCAAGACCATGTCAGGTCATATTTCATCCCCAAATCAAAGTAAACAATAATAAATTATATTTTACTTACTTAGACACATTTTAATTATATGCCACTCAGTAATAGACAAATAGTCATATTTTGATTAAGTTTTCTTAAATGCATTTAAGTACAATTATATTCAGCTGGAGTACATTTGTATACTCAAATGCTTGCCACATCAAATAAACAAGAGTTATATCAGAGGTAATCCAAAAGTAATCCGATTACTTTACATAAAAATTGTAATCCTAGAGATTATGTTACAAATTATGATTTTATTAATGTCATTTGTAATCAGTATCAGATTACAATTCAGAAGTAACCTGCTTCTTTATTAAGGGGGGTAGAGCTGTACATTTTGCAGTGTAAATTCAAAAGAAACATCTTTCCAGTAATCAGGCAAACCTAGTCGTGCAGCAGATTCAAAAGAACCATTTGTTCAGGAATCAGATGAACTAGTCACGCTGTATATTTGGCACAGTAGATTTTTTTTAAATAACCAGTTCATATAAGTGATTCGTTCAGTAATCAGACTACACTGATCACGCTGTTTATTTTGTGCAGTTGATTCAAAAGAACCGGTTCATATAAGTGATTCGTTCAGTAATCAGACCACACTGATCACGCTGTTTATTTTGTGCAGTTGATTCAAAGAACCAGTTCATACAAGTGATTCGTTCAGTAATCAGACTACACTGGTCCCGCTGTTTATTTTGTGCAGTTGATTCAAAGAACCAGTTCATACAAGTGATTCGTTCAGTAATCAGACTACACTGATCACGCTGTTTATTTTGTGCAGTTGATTCAAAAGAACCGGTTCATATAAGTGATTCGTTCAGTAATCAGA
Source organism: Moxostoma hubbsi (assembly GCA_032164185.1). Lineage (NCBI taxonomy): Eukaryota > Metazoa > Chordata > Actinopteri > Cypriniformes > Catostomidae > Moxostoma > Moxostoma hubbsi. Next base: position 43,816,718 of record JAVLUX010000013.1, read on the forward strand.
CTAAACTGATCACGCTGTTTATTTTGTGCAGTTGATTCAAAAGAACCGGTTCATATAAGTGATTCGTTCAGTAATCAGACTACACTGATCACGCTGTTTATTTTGTGCAGTTGATTCAAAAGAACCGGTTCATATAAGTGATTCGTTCAGTAATCAGACTACACTTATCACGCTGTTTATTTTGTGCAGTTGATTCAAAAGAACCAATTCATATAAGTGATTCGTTCAGTAATCAGACTACACTGGTCACACTGTTTATTTTGTGCAGTTGATTCAAAAGAACCGGTTCATATAAGTGATTCGTTCAGTAATCAGACTACACTGATCACGCTGTTTATTTTGTGCAGTTGATTCAAAAGAACCGGTTCATATAAGTGATTCGTTCAGTAATCAGACTACACTGGTCACACTGTTTATTTTGTGCAGTTGATTCAAAAGAACCGGTTCATATAAGTGATTCGTTCAGTAATCAGACTACACTGATCACGCTGTTTATTTTGTGCAGTTGATTCGGTTGGGGCAAAGTGTCACATTTAGGTGTTTTTAAGAATATAGAAATAAACTTGTTTAGTTTTAACTAGAATATTACAGACCTTCTGTAATAGGATGAACTCATGCAACTTTTATTCCTACATCAGTTTCAACTCTTGATTGAGTGGGCCGGGCTCGTTATTGCTTAATCTTGATACACTATGTGGCCAGGGAAAAAAAAACATATTTTCCTTGAGGTGTGCCTATAACCCCATTGTACCCTACCAAATGTGTAATGATGCAGACATGGTGGGGAAAAAGGAAAGACAATAGCGCTATCTGGTGGACATTATGTAAAGTGCTTGTGTTCAGTGATTAAGTCATCCCACCCACTCTGGACCCCTTACAGTTTTCCTACAGACGGAACCGCTCCATTGCAGATGCAATGTCATATGTCACCCACCTGGCACTCTCCCATCTGGAGAACAAATACACCTACGTCAAAATGCTGTTCATTGACTTTAGTTCCTCATTCAATACCGTCATCCCACAGACACTTGGACTTAACACCACAACTGGATCCTGGACATTCTGACAAACAGATCTCAGGCCATGTAAGGCTGTGTTCTCAGTCCACTCCTGTTCATGCTGCTCACCCTTGACTGAGTCGCCAGGAACCAGAACAATCAAGTTAGCTGATGACACAACAGTGGTGGGGTTCTTGAAAAGGTGAGAGAACTTGAATTGTGGTTCCGAGACAACAATTATTGTTGAATGAGATGATTATTGACTTCAGAGAGGAGGTGGAAATGCTCCAAACCTTGAAATCCCTTGGGGTCCACAACACTGAGGACTCACCTGGAGCCAGAACACCACCTCCTTAGTGAAGAGAGCCCAACAATGGCTCCACTTCCTTAGAAGACTCAAGAAGGCCAGTATGTGCAAACACTATCCTGACGAACTCCTACAGGTGTGTGGTGGAAAGCATCCTGACCAGTAACATCACTGTGTGGTTTGAAAGCTGCTCTGCTGCTGGCAGGAAGGCCTTAAAGAGGGTGAAGACTGCTCAGAACATCACCGGGTCCAGTCTTCCCTCCGTGATGGACATCCACACAGTGCGGTGCTTGAGGAGAGCAATAAAGATTGTGAAGGACAGCTCTCATCCCTCCACTGGACTCTTCTGCTCATTACCATCTATTAGGCCACTGAACTGCACAGCCTGAAGCCCCCCCATACTTACAAACACTGGGAACCATTTGCTTATCCTTCATTTCCAGTCCTCTGAAGTGATACAATCACTAGTGTTTTTACTAGTCAAATATTTAAAGCTGAATGAGTACTCGATTAATCGATTAATCATGCACATTAATCGTGAGCGTCCCTACAAACCACCACAAAGAAAGAACAACAACATTAAACTTTGCTGTATTGTCAATTAGCTCATGCTTTTATCCAAAGTGACTAACAGTTCCCTTATTCAAGGTTCAGTCCCCCCAGAGTATCTTAAAGCAAATATTCTGGGTACAATACAAGTTAAGCTCAAATGAAAGCATTTGTGGCTTAAAGTTCATTATCACAAGAATATAATTCGACTCACCCCTTTAAACAGAAAGAAACTAAAATCTGGATTACAGTGAGACACTTACAATGGAAGTCAATGGGCCGATCAATGAATGTTAAAATACTTGCTGTTTCAAAAGTATAGCCAAAAGATATAAAACCAAATATGCATGTTAGGGTACAACAGGGATAAAGGCACACCGTAAGGGAAAATAGCTTTTTTCTGTTCACAAAATGTATCAATAAATACAGTACATTTTATAATATCACCATATTATATTACCATTTTATTGCTGAATCACCAGCAAATCACCATCTCAAGTTTTGTTAATCAATAAAAAAATCAAAAATCAAAAAAGGCATAATTTTTATCACTGTTAGCCGATACACTTTTCATTATATATTATTTCGAGGAAGAACTACTTGTTAATAAATTGCTAATATATAGTTGAAAATGTTAAATAGTGTCTACTATTATTAAAATAACTGAAATCACTATTAACACAGGTTTATTTGATTAAATGAGTGAATTGCACCAGAAGTGTGTGTAATTAAATGTGTTCAATTGTCGACATCTGCTGTCGGAAGATCACACAGCATCATCATGGACCGCAGCATCCCCACCCTCAACCATCCCCTCCGGGAACGAAAATATACATCTCTTAGCATTCCCAATCTGGACCTGTAAACCCGCGCCAAAGGGACACAGTTGCACTGAAATATACCGTATTGTTATTTATTTATGGCGTCAAAAGCACGTTAAGGAGTTATGGCGGCTAATCAAAGCCTTTGTGAATCTGAATGCACGCGACTTGAAGACATATCGGGAAGGTTTTCAATGCATGCGTTTTATGTTATTATAGATAGACCCTATCTAAATAGTGTTGATCTTTAATAGTCATCTGAGAGATGCATTAGTGTGCATATGCCGCACAAACTGCTTTATCAAAACAGCAGGTGTTGCCGCAAACAGGATTAGGCTAAGCGATGAAGTTCAATTTCAAAATGCATGAGGGAATGGACCGATGCAACTGATGTGAAAACGCTGATTGCATTGGTTGGCGTTTTTCATTCGTTACTCGACGTTGAATTGTCTGGGAATAATTTGAGGTGATCCACACCCCGTCATTGTTGCAGCCATGTCCCCTCCAGCATCCGCTGCGACAGCCAGTGAGAGCAGCACCACCACTGTTTTCGAAGACGACACGGACAGCCCTCGAGAGGAGGTATTCGATAACTGCCTCTATTTTTATTTTGCATTCATGATGAAACGGAATAGCGCGTGATAAGTGAAATGAAACAAACATCCCACTATGCGTAAATATGGCCATGCATTTGCACAACATGGAAGCATGTGTGTATGTATGCATTACTGCTCTAGCTGCATGCATGAGTGGAGATTGGATTTCATATTAAACAACAGATGGTCACTTCACTGGTCTTTGCTATTTTACCCAATGAAGGAAGCATCAAGTAGAGCCAATAAAATTCACCTATGCATGTTATTGCATAACAAACGCGTGCAATAACAATAACACATTACACATTGCATAATAACTGTTCAAATGAATGCACAGATTATACAAAAGTATATTCATTGTTGGAATGCGCGGGTGTGAGTTTTTGACGGTACAGTGTGAGAACGAAATCGCGGTTGGTTTTACAATTATTTGCACATTTTCTTATTATGCAACAGCACTTCAATTCTAATAAATAAATGCATATCATATAACAATTGTCTAAACGTCTAAGTGGACGTATTTCTGGGGATATGTGGATGCTATGGTAAGACCTATAATAGGAAAACTGATATAAACACACACACACACACAGACAGACAGACACACACACACACACACACACACGCGCGCGCACACACAGACACACACACAGACAGACAGACAGACACACACACAGACACACACACACACACACACACAGACAGACAGACAGACACAAACACACACACACACACACAGAAAGACACAGACACACACACACACACACACACACACAGACACATACACACACAGACAGACAGACAGACACACACACACAGACAGACACAAACACACACACACACACACACACACACACACACAGACACACACACACAGACAGACAGGCAGACACAAACACACACTCACAGACAGACACACACACACAGACATATCCCCCCCACACACACAGACAGACATACACAAACAGACACACACACACACACACAGACAGACATACACAAACAGACACACACACACAGACAGACAGACACAAACACACACTCACAGACACACACACACAGACATACCCCCCCCCCACACACAGACAGACACAGACACATACACACACACACAGACAGACAGACACACACACACACACAGACAGACAGACACACACACACACACACACACACACACAGAGACAGACAGACACACACACACACACACACACACACACACACAGACAGACAGACACACACAGAGACAGACAGACACACACACACACACACACAGAGACAGACAGACACACACACACACACACACACACACACAGACAGACAGACACACACAGACACAAACAGACACACACACACACACACAGACAGACACACATGCACAGACACAAACAGACACACACACACAGACACACATGCACACACACACAGACAGACACACACATACATACCCCCACACACACACACACAGACAGACACAAACAGACACACACACACACACACAGACAGACACACACACACACACACACAGAGACAGACAGACACACACACACACACACACACACACACACACACACAGACAGACAGACACACACAGAGACAGACAGACACACACACACACACACACACAGACAGACACACACAGAGACAGACAGACACACACACACACACACACACACACAGACAGACAGACACACACAGACACAAACATACACACACACACACACACAGACAGACACACATGCACAGACACAAACATACACACACACACACACACAGACAGACACACATGCACAGACACAAACAGACACACACACACAGACACACATGCACACACAGACAGACACACACATACATACCCCCACACACACACACACAGACAGACACAAACAGACACACACACACACACACAGACAGACACACACACAAAAATAGGTAATTAAAGGCACTCAAACACTGTTTATGTGCATCACAAGCTCAGTGATGTGCTTAAGTGTAAACAGAGTGCTTCAAAAGGACGTAAAAATTAGATTATTTTGTGTGTGCAACATATAGTTCACAGCATTAAACAGTTTTTTCTTCTGCGTCAGTTTATTAAAGCAATCCGTTGTCAGTCAGACACCCCAACATAAAGAATCAGCAACAGACTCTAAATTCTGTCCACAACACCTTACAAATAAACCTTTGGACTATGCATGATAACGGGAACAGCAGGCAATTTAAAGTCCGATCATGACTAAAATTGACATTTATTGTTTAATGTGTGAATTTGTACAGAAGCAATGCTTTAAATACTGAGGATGATTTAAGATGCAACTTTACTCGCTGATAGTAACTACATGCAATGCACTGCATGTTGTCTTAACAACAAACCGTATTAACAGCCAAGAAGAACGTCCTCCATCAAATGTACTTGCATTACATTTGGATCTTTGTGTTGGCTCCACTGTTACCAAATCACCCTTTTGTCCTTTTCTAACCAAGTTTCTTTCCCTTTGTTCACTTTTTGTGGTGAATGAGCAGCAGAGGCCTGTGAAGCAGTCCCTGAGTAAATCCATGTGCAGAGAAGTGTTCTGGAAATGCCTGCTGTTGTCCATGCTCATGTATGGATGCATGGGAGCCATGGTGTGGTGCCACGTCACCAAGGTCACCCGGTTGACGTTTGACAGTGCCTACAAAGGGAAGTCCATGATGTACCATGACAGTCCCTGCTCTGACGGCTACATCTACATTCCACTGGCCTTCCTCATCATGCTTTACTTTGTATATCTGGTGGAGTGCTGGCACTGCCATGCCAGAAACGAGCTTCAGTACAAGGTGAACGTGGAGGGGATTTATGAAAGAGTCCAGAGAATGCAGCAAGCCAAGCCTTGTATCTGGTGGAAAGCCATTAGCTACCACTATGTGCGACGTACGCGCCAGGTTACACGGTACCGCAATGGAGACGCCTACACCACCACGCAAGTGTATCACGAGAGAGTGAACACGCACGTGGCTGAGGCAGAATATGATTATGGCCACTGTGGCGTCAAGGATGTCTCCAAGCAGCTAGCCGGTCTGGAAAAGTCCGCCATCACCAAACTGAGGTTCACCAAGTGCTTTAGCTTTGCCAACGTGGAGTCTGAAAATTCCTACTTGACCCAACGAGCGAGGTTCTTCACTGATAACGAAGGACTGGATGATTACATGGAGGCCCGGGAGGGGATGCACCTGAAAAACGTAGACTTCAAAGAGTACATGATTGCCTTTTCCAACCCGGACCACCACCCCTGGTACGTCTCTAACTATGTCTTCTGGACGGCTTCCTTTCTCACCTTATCCTGGCCCTTACGTGTGCTGACGGAGTACCGCACAGCTTACGTCCACTACCGTGTGGAGAAGCTCTTTGGTGCAGACTACATCCCTGTGACGCCCTGCGACGAGAGACCCTACTGCAGACGCATCCCGAGGGTCAACACCATAGATAGCACTGAACTGGAATGGCACATTCGTTCAAACCAACAGCTGGTGCCCAGTTACTCCGAGGCAGGCTTGATGGATCTGGCACAGCGTCCAGGAGGCGTCAGGCAGAACTGCGAGCGCTGCCATCGTGCCATCAGCAGCTCGTCCGTATTCTCCCGCAGTGCCCTCAGCATCTGCAATGGCAGTCCAAGGATCCCCTTCAGCGGAAGTCGCTTCTCTCTGGGCAGGCTGTATGGCTCCCGCCGCAGCTGTTTTTGGAGAAGTGGAAGCTTGGATGAACCCGAGAGCCCCAGCGAAAACACACAATGCCTGTCGGGACGTATCACCACTGATGAGGAAGACCCACCACCCTACCAGGATGCGCTGTACTTCCCGGTGCTAATTGTCCACTGTAGTGAAAGTTGCCCCAACCACCGGTCCTTCCATAGGAATAGCTCATGCGTTGAAACATCTTTATGATTGATCCTTAATGGGTGATTCTCATGAAACCTGTCAAGAAAATGTCCCGACCTATTTACTCCAAAATGAAAAAGGAACAAACAATATATTCTATTTTGCATATAGAAATTGAAGCACATTTTTAAAGGCTATTAAGATTTTTTACATAGTGTCATTATTTTGATGACAGTACCCCCAATTTTCATTACACGAAAAAAGTTTTTTTTATTATATTCTCATTACCACAAAATAAAAAAATTAAATACTATGTATATATATATATATATATATATATATATATATATATATTGGGGCTGTCAATCAATTAAAATGTTTAATTAAATGAATTACATGGTGTCCCGATTAATTAATCGCATATACAAATATTTGCTGAGAAAGCCCCTCATATAATAATAATTCAATATATAATGATGAAATAATTATACATAGTTATCTTTAAATATTTAAAAATTATATATATATATTCAGATAATTAAAATGCATTACATTTTAGAGTTAATCATTGATAAGACAATGCAAAAAGTGGCTTTATAATACAATGTATTGATCATAAGTCAATCATTGTCACACATTTCACAGCAATCCATTTCACAAGTGAATTTATCAATCAGTTGTAGACTTATTATGAGGGCTTGTTTAAGGACCGTCAGTGTACATGTACCTAAAATGTTTAGGTCACTGTGTCAAGTTAAATATAGTTTAATACTCAATCTTTAAACACATCTTGAGATCACTTAGATCGCATTTGCGCTCCTTCAAGTGTTTTGAAAGCAAGAACGTAACGCATGTTTGTGTTGTTCTGCTGAAGTGTTTCTTCACTTTATAAACTGTGTGTTGCTCATACAGCTGAAGTTTCACTTACTGCCCCCTGGAGGAAACAGGTGGTACTACAAGCATTTCTCAGGAATCTTCCTTACTATGGTCCGGGGGCGATTAATTGCGTACATTTTTTTAGTGCATTATTTTTTAATCAAATTAATCGCATTGAATTAACATGTTAAATTGACAGCCTTAATATACATATATATAATTTTTTTAAATATTTTTTTTACACATATAGTATTTATTCATCATATTAAATTGGGCTATGTAAAAATAAATTTAAAAAAAATAATTTTTGTTTATAACAACGGATGGGGTTCATATTCAGAAAGATGTTTGAAAACTTTATTTATTTTTGTAATTTTGCAATTCGATGAGGCTAGCAGTGCAAAAATGACAGTTTAAAAAATATATTTTTTGGTTTATTTATTTTGTACACAACCCAATCTACTACGATGCATAAATACTATATGTGTAAAAAAAATTATAATTTATTTATTTTTTTATTTTTTGGGGATTAACGGGGGGTTTATGAAACCTCTTAGAGGACAGAACGAGAATTATTATTTTTTTTTCTGAAATAGTTTTGCGTTTCCTCACAGTAAATTGACCATGGTTTTACTATAGCAACCGTATTTGAACCCCATCCATAGTAAAATCATAGTAATAATACAGGAAGAGGACAACTACGGTAATAAAAATCATAATTTTGTGGTTATTCGTATTTTTTATTGTAACGCGTCCTGACGTTTTACTTCAACGATTCACATGATGGTTCTCATTACAGTAACACAGGCATCTTTTTTACTGTATTAAACCAAAAAGATGCTGTTGCACAATGATTTTTCAAATTAAAATATGCCAAAAAATACAAGTATTTGTAAAAAACCATAGTAACCACAAGAATTACCATGGTTAATCTAGACTAAAACCATGTGTACTATATGGATACAGCTTTCGCCCCCAAAAAACATGCTTATTAATGTACTTTTTTATATTTACTTCAATAAAACTACAGAAAAAAAAATTTACGCCAAAAACTCAAAACCAAAAAAAACACAAAATTATGATTTTTATAGCCATAATTTCCATTTTCCTGTATTACCACTATGGTTTCACTATAAATATCATGATTAAAATATGGTTACTGTAGTGAAACCATGGCACGCAAAACAGTTTCAGAAAACAACGGGGCTCCCGTAGGGGTAAAATATGACCAGAACATTTCCTTGACAGGATTCATCACCCAAACTCTTTACTTGACCACAGAACAAACACAATCAAACCTGACTGAATGAACACTAACGCGGTTGCGTCTCAATATCCATCATGTCCCGTTGCTCAAGAATCATTATTGCCACACAAATGTCTTCAACACTGAATGCTCACAACGATGGAAATAATTCCGATACACATTTATAGCAATAATGAGAACAAAGGAGTGGGATTCTTAATGTAAGTAATACTTCTCATTAACTGGCGACGCAGGAGAGCCAAGCGCTCATGGGCTGTTTCTGTTTGTATATCCTTTAAGCTATACGTCTACAGAGCATTCTGGGACTTTTTTTCTACAAGGCAAACTTTTGTTTCCTTTTTACTGATAAATGTTGCACTTGACGTTACATCAGTCAAATCATCATCGTCCATTCGACCATGGAATTCATGGTTTACATTGATGTATGTATAAAAGCAAAGTACTATGGGTTGTTTGTACTTTTAATGTGATATAACTGTTATCAGGCAGCACTATATACTGTTATGAACTATTATGGCGATGTCCGCAAAAACTGAGTATCTCAAACTACTGAAGAAACCATATGACATATTTCAGGCTATGCAACTATTAACCTCTGGTATGTTATGCCTTTAAAATGTATATACATTTAATATGGAATGTATGACTGTTGAAGCTTTTCTTCACATTATTTGTATGTAGTCTACAAACTGTTAACGGACACAGAAACGTGAACCGGGTCAAGAATTAGGGAATGTTTAATGGTAATCAACTGCTTTAGCTCTTTAAATGGATAGTTCACCCCAAAATGAAAATGAACTATCCCTTTAACTTGCACTAATGCTGTTATTATTGGCCAGAAATCGCAAGTGACCCAGAGAAAATGCAACGGATCATGTAAGCACACGGGAGAGAAAATATGTTATGCAGCTATACATTTCCTGATTGGTTTTCGGCCATTTGATCAATACTAACTGAAGATTATGTTTTGCATTACCATAGCAAAGGTTTGATGCTCCATATTGTGTTGTGTTACTACAGAAAACCAAACACGGGACATGAGCAGGCCTACGGATCCACAGAAATATGGTCTTGAGCATTCCAAAGACATTTTTTTTAAATCGTTTTCATACAGTTGATCCAGATGTATCTCTGGTATGTGGCGTCTAGAGGTTGCACATGTATTCATCAACATTGCATCCTACTTTTATACTGCCTAGACCGTGTGTACCGTATCACAACCAAGTAAAAATGTCATCACTATTCTGCCTTTCTGTAGCACACATAAAACAAAACATTATGTTTGCTGGACATATGTAAACTCTCTGAATAAACTGCTTGTGGATTCACAGAATTGAGTCGAATTTTAATTAAGGGTACGTTTAGAAAGAAGAGCATAAGACTTGGGTGTATGCCTTTAAAACTGTACGTTACACTTGGATTCCATTATTCCATTAAGCCCCTTTCAGCTCGGATGGGCCCACTGGCGGCAAAAATGTCTTGACCAGGACTGGACTGGGAATTTTACATGGCAACTGGCCCAAAACTTGTCTCGGTGTGGGGTGATCTGAAACCAGAGGGGGGGGGGGAGGGGGGGGGGGCTGTTCGCTATCCTTTTCTGCATATCGTGGCGCCGTTTTGTGGTCTGTTCTGCATAACGCGGCGGCTCATTTGAGCTTATCGTGGCCCATTCGGCACGTTCCGTGGCCATCCCACTGTCTCGCTCAGTTAATCCGATGGCCTGTCCACCTAGGATCAGCCCCAAAGTGCGTAAACCCATCGGGAAAATGCCCGGTATGCCAGATTACCAGTCCAGCCCTGGTCCTGACCAACACAAAATAGGTATCGTTTGAAAGCTTAGAAGCTCTACTTTCCAACAGCGTTGCCATCTTAGATTTAGCGACTTTTCAGACCTCTTTAGTGGCTTTTATTCAAAAAAGCGACTAGCGACAAATCTAGCGACTTTTTGGACAAACCTTAGCTACTTCCGTAGAGGAAAGTCGCCAATACTACCCCACAAGCACGTGGTCTTGCTTTCCTGCCCGGACTCGGAGACACACGTCTCTCTGTGTCGACTCTATTCAGTGAGACAGACTGAGAGAGGCGAGCAGGCGAGAAGGCGGAGCAGCACAATCAGTTGACCGCACGGCAGCTGACATAGACGTGAATGAGCTGCGCATGTGCAAACAGTGTTGGCATTGACCAATCACGAATCTGTATTGTTTTCTCCCCTTTAGTTTTACATTTAAAGAGATTATTTTGACCGTTTATTTTAATTCTTTTCATGCACTTAATCACAGGAGATTTTAGACGGTTGTTCATTCCTGTTTCTGAACTTTTGTAAACATGCACATATGGCTGAACGCTGTGTGAGAGAAAAGATAAGAAAGATACCGTCGCTTCTAACGTTCTCTCTGAGTGATTGATAGATAAAGGGAATTACAGTATGTACGGTAAGCACAGAGAAGCAAACACATATAAAGGGCGGACACTATGCAAAATGCAAATGAGACACGGTGATGTTGCGAATATGCTAATTAGCCCATGATGTCATCAGCGACCTTTTGAACAGGCTTTAGCTACTTTCCATTAAAACTAGTTGGCAGCACTGCTTTCCAATGCATGTAGACATTATGACCAAAACTGTACAATTGCTTTGAAATTTGCAGACAAATCAGAAGTGTTACGTTTATATCATTTATATATAAAATAAAGTGCACTGTGCATATCATTACAATCAGAAAAAACATCAAACGGATCAAATAGCCATGTGTGATATGTTGTTGGAAAGCTCTAAATGAATTGAATACATCCAGCCTATTTGATTTACTCACAGGCAAAAATATAGCGAGTTAACAGCTAATATATGTCTTTGACTATCATGTTGGTTATATGACGTTTGTTCAATTATAACTTCTGGAATAATAAACAGAAGAAAAAACTTCAATAAAAATGTCATATCATTACTTAGAGGAGGTGATTATCTTTCAAACGAGTCCACACACAAGATAATCAGATGTATAGATCATTAGATAATCCGCATGAAGCACAATGTTACATATGACCACCAGGAGATGGCGCCAAATACATGACACAGACTCAATGATGACTCAAATGACACAGAATGAAACTGAATGAGATGATTATCTTTCAAACGAGTCCACACACAAGATAATCAGATGTATAGATCATTAGATAATCCGCATGAAGCACAATGTTACATATGACCACCAGGAGATGGCGCCAAATACATGACACAGACTCAATACCACAAAAAGTTCACAAAATTCATCAAATCCATTGCTAATAATAGCTGGATCGTGGCAAAAATGACTGTTCAAAGTGAAGTCAGAATTGTTCAAAATACTCTTTAAAAATGTATAGTTTAACATTTGATCAAATATTTTAAGAATGTATAGTAAACACCAAAAAAAACTTGTTTTGTTTGGAAGTGAAGGCATGACGCTATGACCTCTTATATAAAGAAATGACATCAGGTGATTACCAAGTGTGCCTACATACACCACTTGTGGGCACTACAGACAAAACAACATGTGTCTTTTGCAATTCAATAAACTGAACTGTAGATCGGTGAAAAGTACCTTTCTGTCTAATTTCGAGGAAACGTGAAATGGTTATTAGAACCAGTTGCACCGGATGACTCTATAGCAAATTGAAAGGAAATGTTCAAGAATAGCTGGTTGTTTCAGCTGACTGCACACAGGAAGACTGGCGCAACGGAAAGGGTTTAGACCATTACCACACAAGCTCACTGCAAATGTCATCTTTTGTGGGATATAATGCTTCTTTCAAATGCCCTCTCTGTCTTTTGAACTATTGATTGATGTTGGAATACAGTAAACTCAAATAATGCTTTTGTTATCAGGCGTGCCCTACCCTATAAGTACACAGAGCATCTTACAGATGTCCAGAGACAAGGGTGAGTCTGGTACGGCTTATTAAACACAAACAAAGCAAAAGAAGCAGGTAATCATTTACAGACTGTATCAGGAGTCGAGCCTACTTCTGTCATTTTCCCCTTTGCTCACTTTATTAAAGCTTTTGCTTGCCACACATTTTTTTTTACATGAGTAAAATCATTAATAAATATCCTTTAAAGTGTATCCGGGGGAACAGACCATGTGTTTGGTGTACTGCAAGGGCAAAAACTCATGTTAGTTAGTTAGTGTGTCATGTTAAGTTGTAAAGCCATTTTCATTCCTAACCTACTTAACACAGCAAATCAAACAAATCATAAAATTTTTACTCAACTGACGTCATCAGCTTAAAAAGTTTTGCTTTAAAACACTTAAGCGATTAGACTAAAAATAACAGAGCTAGGGGGTGGCCAGGGGTGGCCGTGGCCACCATGGGCCGAAGCCTGGCCACCCACTCGCAATTGCTCTTTTAGTAATTTTTTGGCACAATTTTGTTCTTTAGAGGTGAAATCATCTCTGTACAAATGTACAAACTTAACATGTGCGCACATCAAGGTCGCCAAACCTCTCCGTCCCGGGTGTCATTGTATCCACTCACCCCACGCACCACCCACCCACCCGCTGCCCGAAAATTTCTGTGCCACCACAAACTGATCGATTGCCCCTGCCTTGCCACTCCTGGCTCCGCCCCTGTTTTTTCCAACGAACTATATTATGCAACACGTGTACAGCGTTCTATTTTTGTAAAGTGGAGGCCTTGAGAGGGACTTTGATATGTGTGAACAAGGCGTGTCGTTAATATAACAGGACGCTTTTTGTGCTTCACTTGCAAATTCAATCGGTTAAACTTGCATATGTAAATATGTCAGACTCCAGCTTATACTTACTCATTCTTTCGCATGGTGTCTACTGAGCTAATATCAGTCCGTTCAACTTCCCTTGATCAGGTCATTATGATCAGGAATATTTTAAATTAGGGTGTTGTTCTTCAGTTGTATTATTTATGCTATATTTGAGGCTACTTCACTAGTGTAAAGAAAGAAAGAGTCTACTAAAACCATCCAAAACACACGGTAGCATGCTGGAGTACAATCATTCATTTAACTGCGCCTTAAAAATCAACACATCTGACAATCGTTAGTTCAAAGTTCAAGTTAATCAGGGCAAAAGAGTTTAGAAATAAATGATTACAAAAGTCTTAAAGGTGCAATATGTGATATACACTACCGTTCAAAAGTTTGGGGTCACTTGTCTGAAATGTTTCTCATGATCTTAAAAATCTTTTGATCTGAAGGTGTATGCTTAAAAGTTTGAAATTAACTTTGTAGACAAAATATTATTCTGCCAAAACATATACATTTATTTAATTACAAATCTAAAATTTCCTAAAAAAAAAAAAAGTTTTTGAAATGGATGACTTGGTTCAAAATATGAAGAAAAGAAGCCAATAAGTGCCCAACATAGATGGGAACTCCTTCAATACTGTTTAAAAAACATCCCGGGGTGATTCCTCAAGAAGTTGGTTGAGAAAATGTCACGAGTACATGTCTGCAAAATCTAGGCAAAGGGTGACTACTTTGAAGATGCTAAAATATTACATAGTTTTGGATTTATTTTGGATTTTTTTGGTCACAAAATAATTCCCATATTTCCATTTCTATTATTCCATAGTTTTGCTGACTACTATTATTCTAAAATGTGAAATAAATAAATAAATAAAGAATGAGTAAGTGACCCCAAACTTTTGAACGGTAGTGTATGTACTGTATTAAAGCATCAAATTATCATTATACGTTATCGGAGATTTAGGAAACATGCTAAGTTGAAATACTGGCTTCTCCGAAAACATTGCTACAGTTATTCGATTCTACTTTGAAATGTCCGTTCCGGGCTGGAATATCTGTTTGTGTTTTGGCCCGTTTGATCCCGCCCACTGCCCATTTCATAGTATTTCAACACCCCGGGTTGCCATATCTGAAACAAGTTAGCGGGCAAACACAGCACGCTGTCGCCATGGAAACCAGTAAAACATCAAGCTAACATTGACAGAGTTATAAAAAGTCCACATGAGCTGGTTTATAATTTGCAAACATATACATTAGCGGATCAACTTACAGTGTAAGGCTCGTCACTTACTATTGTCAGTGTGCTCGTTCCTGTTGCGTGTCCTCAACCTGGCAACATGCATGAGCTTCGAGTCTGGGGCGGAGGAGACAACTCTCTCCAATATTTGGACTGCAGAGTCCATTTTAACGCATCATGCTTGATGTCAATGTTGCATATTGCTCCTTTAATTATCATTTAAAGAGGTCTTAAATTTGGAGGCGGAAATACAGGAATCGTGATATGACCTAATGTGATTGTTGAACTTCAAAAGAATACGATTTAATTAAGTAAATGCATGTGCTGCGTGCTTGAGAGTGAAAATGCAGCACTGTTTTATTTTCTCAATGCACGTGGCGGCTTGTGAGTTTTTTCCGCTGTTTCAGAGCAGTTTATAATCATATGGCCATATCGGAAATGTATAACAAGCGATCACTAAAGATCAATAATGATCAACTGTTGATGATGATAATATAGTGTTGATGAAATATGACCAGGGGTGGAAAGAGTACTCAAAAATCATATTCAAGTAGAAGTACTGTTACTTCCCAAAAAATGTAGTGTAAGTAGATTAAAAGTAAATGATAACAGACATGAAAAGAGTAAAAAGTTATTTTCAATACACTGATCACCATTTTATATCATAATGTATGAAACAATTACATTAAAATCAGTTTATGTGTAGGGTCTAAATTCCCCTTAATGCCGACAGAGTGTTATTGTGCATAAAACATGCTCAAAACAATGCAAGGAATGCAAAAAAATGCTAAATAAACAGGATCACTTGGTCAATTGTTTGGTAGAGGGGCTACATCACGCTTAAAAAGGGATAATTCACCCAAAAATGAAGATTCTCTCATCATTTACTCACCCTCATGCCATCCTGGATGTGTATGACTTTTTTTCTTCTGCAGAACATAAATTAAGATTTTAAGAAGAATATCTCAGTTCTGTAGGTCCATACAATGAAAGTGAATCGGTGCTAAAATATTAAAGCTCCACAAATCACATAAATCAGCATAAAAGTAGCCTAAACCATGTCTTCAGAAGAGATATGATAGATGTGGTGAGAAACAGATCAATATTTAATGCCTTTTTTACTAATTCTCCTCCCTGCTCAGTCAATCTCCACTTCAACGTTCACTTTCTTCTTATGTTTGTAGTGATTCATATTCTTCATGCATATCGCCACCTACCGAGCAGAGAGAAGAATTTCTAGCACAAATGGACTTAAATATTGATCTGTTTCTCACCCACACCTGTCATGTCACTTCAGAAGACATGGATTAAACCACTGGAGTTGTATGTATTACTTTTATGCTGCTTGTATGTGCTTTTTGGAGCTTCACATTTCTAGTCACCATTCACGTACACTGAATGGACCTACAGAGCTGAAATATTCTTCTAAAAATCTTCATTTGTGTTGGAAGTCATAGACAGGTGGCATGAGGGTGAGTAAATGATAAGAGAATTTTCATGTTTGTGTGAATTATTTCTTTAAGTGGCACATGAGATACAATGTTCAACATCGATTTAGTTCTTTTAAAGTTTACTGTCAGTTCCCATTGTCTGTATTCACGGAGACCAGATATACATACAGATAGCATATATATATATATAAATATATATATATATATATATATATATATATATATATATATATATATATATATATATATATATATATATATATGTATATGATTTTTATATATATTCATACATATATGGCTGAACTCCAGTATTTGGGTGATTCTCGCAAAATTAGACATATGAGGTGAAATGAAACATTTTGATATCAAAATAAGAAGGATACAGTTATAAACATCTCTTCATGTACTATTTTGCACATGATTTCAAATGGCATCATAAATACCAATTTTGTTGTTTTTTCCACATTTAAGGGGAAATGTTTCATTACCGCAACGTGTCCATGACTGGATTTGTGTTCTTTGAGATGGAAATATTTATAATTAAAAAATATAAAAAATAAAAAGCTTCAGTGCATGTTATACTATAAACATTTACAGTAAAGAAACATGTGGTATTTGGTGACCATTGATAAATGTAGTGACAATAATAAGGAATATAAATGTGTCCAAGACCAATTTTCTCATCCTCCGCAACAATTTTCAATCCTCGAGGAACTAACTTTTTCAAGAAATTTTGTTGGAAGGGACATAATTGACTGTGACACTCAAGATGGCTACCAGGTAAGCAGTTCTTATTTTTTCTCTCCAAATAAAAGTTAAAATTTTGTTTGTCATAGTACCTACACGACTTTTTAGTTCTCATTACTGAAACATGAGTTTGTGATATTTTAAAAAATGTTGCCGTTTTAATTTTTTGATTACTATATATCCCATTATGGTCTAAATATAAAAAGAGAGGGAAAGTTTAGCTAACCCTCATTTAGCTTCCACAGTTAGCAAGATTGTTTAAGGTCGCTCATCCTCCGCAACACCATTATCATTCACCGCAACAATTGGAGGCCTGTTGCGGTGGAGATACTCAATGTTTCGGTAATGAGAAACAGACTTATGAAGGAGGGACGTGCACTATATTGTAAATATTCTTTTAAAAATTGTATGCGTTTTAAATATGTAAAATAGGGTTAGGCATCAAACCCCTTTGTCAACAGTGAATGTGTGAGCTAAATCTCATTTCCGAAACATTGATCCTCATTACCGAAATTGCATTTTCATTACCGCAACGTATCTTTTTTACAAATTAAGTAATAATTAGATAATCATATTTTGTTTTAAAATGTATATACATATTATACAACACTACTTATTTAAGGTCTGCTACATAACAAATGTGTATGTTATCTTTTAGTAAAACAATTAAATAAAAGAAATTGTAAATCATCACGTATGTTTCGGTAATTAGATAAAATAAGGAAATTACAAAAAAATAATAAATATGAAAAAGTAATCTCTCCAGACTTTTACATAGCTTTGAGCATGAGTAATTAGTCTACTTTAACATTTGCCAAAAATACAAATTTTTAACCATATATTTAAATGTAATGTCATGTTGCGGTAATGATAATTCTAAAAAAAAATTAAATAATTATATAGGAAATATTTTTTAAATCTTCTAAAAAATAATGGTTATAGTAAGTTCAGACCTTAATCTTATATGTGCAAAAAGTAAATTGGCTTTAAGGGCATTTTAAACATTCTGATGCTGGACACCTTCTAAATCTGGATTTCGTGAGAATCACCCACTTACGCTGTCAGTCATATCGGTTCTGATTTGTTGTTGCTTTAGTATCCGAAGCACGAGCTGTAAAGGCACAGACCTCTTCCGGTAAGGGGGCGGGGTGCAGCAGCAGCTCATTTGCATTTAAAGAGACACACACGAAATCAGCGCGCACCCAAAAAGAGGCGTATATAGCCTAACATGGTATAATAAATGATCCATGGAGTATTTTGAGCTAAAACTTCAAAGACTCATTCTGGGGACACATGAGACTTATATTACATCTTGTAAAAAGGGGCATAATAGGTCTCCTTAAAGGCAAGAAATAGTTTTGCTCAATGTTCTGAAGTTTGTGACTGGTGGAATGTGCTGCTGCCTAAAGGCTAAGCATAATTATAAATTATTTAATCATTTCTACTTTCCTGGTCATTTATTTTACCAATTAACACACTCTCAACATCAGGGGTCAGTAATATTAAAAACTGAACAATATTTTTAAAAAAAATATTATAATTAAAAATATTACTGTTTTATTCTATTAATACTTCTAAAGCTACTAAAGTTATACAGCCAAAAGTAGCGAGTGGTTTTTCTTGTTTCCTTGTTAATGTTGTTTGATTAATAGCTTTTATATGACATGGCCTACTAGACATGCTCTATTCTGTTACATGTACACTTCAAGTCCGACATTTTGATACAAATAGGCTTCATGTCCCACTGTTTAAATTCACTTCAGACATAAACGATTGCGTAAACATTAAATCCTCACCAAGATGGGCATTTGCGGAATTATAAAGTGTATTTGATCATTTATCATTTATTTTGTGTCCTTGAGCAAGACAATTAACTCCAGGTTGCTCCGGGGGGATTGTCCCTGTGTAAAAAGTGCACTGGAAGTCACTTTGGATAAAAGCGTCTGCCAAATGCATTAATGTAAATGCATCATACAATGAAAGTGAATGGTGACTGAGGCTATCAGTCCCTAATATTCTACCTAACATCTCCTTTTGTGCTCCACAGAAAATGTAATAAAGTATTACAGGTTTTGAGCAACATAATGGCAGGTTAAAGTTTCAATTATGACGCTAGTTGCATTTAAATCTTCATTTTTTATTTTATTGACAGATATGAGGTCTCAAAAGTTTGTCCTGGATCCAGATTCTTAGTATGTTTGATGTCACGTCCGACTCATGTGTACATGGTTAGACGCATCCACTACAAGAGAAAACAGTAATCGTTACTTAATTATCAAAAAAGGTGAAGTACTTTAAAAGTCAAGCGCTAAATAAAAATACAAAAATGGCTTACAGTTACAGTATTATTATTATTATTATTATTATTATCTTCAAACAGGTTTTTGCAATTTTGTTGCACAAATGCATTACCTCAATTTCTTGAAGCATCATGCCTTGCCCTGCAGCTTTGATCCTCTTGAATGTTTCTGGAGATATTAATAGTAGTTTACATGCAATCTCTAAAGTTTGTAAGTGCATCATTAATCACATTAACTACCATAAATCAAACAAACCTTGACAGCAGTATAATGCACCGCAGAGGTCAAGTTTAGCTGTTTTCCAGTGTTATCGATTTCTCTTCATTCATTTGTAACTATCTTATCTTTACTGTGATGACTCATGTCCTATATTTAAGACTTCATTGTAGACAATAATTGAAAACTGTACTTTGGTGCACAAAATGTTTTAACACTCACTGGCCATGCATTCCATGCGTATAATGAGGAAAACAAAGTTCTCAAGCGTAATCTGTCCTCTAGAGTCACCGTATCGTAGAGCCATGAGATTCAGCATACTGTCATTCAATGCAAACCCTTGAAGAAGCAGAAATATGAGCAGAGTCATTCCTCAGAGCATGCAATATATTGATTGATTTATAACTTGAGGTCAGAAGTATTGAAATGTACCTTTATAAAAAGTACCGTGACAGTGATACAGTGATGGTATCATATGGTAATAACAGCATGGTACTTTGATGTGTACTATGGTACTATATGGTTCCCCATGGTATTTAAGATAGTTAAGGTCACTATACTGTACATCACTTACAAAAAAGTACCTTCACAGTACCAAAAATACCATGAAACTACAAAGTAAAAAAACCATGGCACTTTTTGGTATTTGTTTAGTGTACCTGCAGCTTGGAGAGCATTCTGGAGTTCGTTCAGAGACAGAGTCCCAGTATGAGAGATGTCGTTACGATAGAAAATGTCCTGAGAAGCATATAAAAGATCAAATAGACGTCTTGATACAATCGGCAGAGATTAGTTTATAACATGAGCCACTTTAAAGAATATTCCTGTTTCAATAGAAGCATCAAATATCTGTGTTCCAGTGAGACACTTATAATGAAAGTCAATGGGGACGATTTTTGGTGGTTTAAAGGCAGAAATGTGACGCTTGTAATTGTATAAAAGCACTTACATTATTTCTTCTGTTAAAAGTTGTTTAAATCATCGTTTTTGCAGGATTGCAAGGTTGACCGTGTTACGTCATCATGGCAAAGTTATAAAATTGGCTATAACTTCACACAGATGCGTTTAGCGCATGATTTTATCACAGTCAAATCGTGGTAACGCACATTTTCTTTACGTCTTGTGTCTATACTAACGTCTATGGATTGGCCCCATTGACTTATATTGTAAGTGTCTCTCTGTAACCTCGATTTCTTGATTTTTTTAAAGGATGGACGAGTCGAAACTCAACATTATGCCACAAATACTGTCGATTGAGTTGAACTCTGAATATTGTCTGGAATATTCCTTTAAGTGGAGATTTAAAGCACATCTAGGGAAACTTTACCTTCAGCATTTCAACTCGTTTCCAAAGACGAAGACATTCAAATTCACTGAGTCTTCCAGTGACCGTGAGCTGTATAGTTGTGTTAAAGAATCTTGTGCAGTAACGTAGTAAAATATGAATTATGTGAAATTTTCTAAAACACTAAAGCAGTCCTATTTTTCATTTAAATACCCTTTTTTCCCCACTCTAATCGCTCAGGGTGCTCACAGTAAAGGATACATCCATCAGCGCCACCAAACTCTTACACAAATCCAAACTGAATCCTTTGGGTTTCTGTGAAAGTCCTAAAAGATCAGAAAAAAAAGACAGAATCACTGATTACAAGGTAAATACACAGAAAATTACGATTAAAAGAACTGCATAAAGACTCACAGTTACAAATTATGTGTTTTCCATTTTACCTTTAAATGATTAAATGGTGTTCAATCAAATTAATACATACAGCTTTAATCATATATATATATATATATATATATATATATATATATATATATATATATATATATATATATATATATATATATATATATATATAGATAATAATAATAATATTAAAACAACCATTTAATATGACATAATTGTTATTATAAGTATTATTGCTACTTTTTGAATATTGCATTTTTATACAGTTGTTACATTTTTCACGCATCCATATGACTACCGCTTTCATGTTAGCGGGACTTTTATTTTGACAGACCGTTGAGTTCTTCCTGTTTTTCGGGTTAGTTATATCAAGCTTCCCAATAATGCTGGGAAAATCCTATCCTGACTCTTTAGGTTTAAGTGGTTTACGATAAAAAAAAAAATTTAGGTTAACAAACTGGGGAATTACAAGGGTATTATGTTTTAAATGTGGTTTATGAGGACATTTCTAGTGTCTCCATAATTCAAATCACTTTAAAAACAAACTAAACGATGTTTTATTGAAAATGTAAAAATGCAGAATGTTTTTTTGTGAGGGTTAGGGGACAGAATCTGTAGTTCATACAGTATAAAAATCATTATGTCTATGGAGAGTCCTCATAATGATAGCTGCACCAACATGTGTGTGAGTGTGTGCGCATGCGTGCGCCCGTGTGTTTGTGTATGCATGCGCAAGTGTGTTTGTATGCATGCGCCCGTGTGTTTGTGTGTGTGTGTGTGTGTGCGCGCGCTCGTGTGTTTGTGCATGCGTGCGGTCATGTGTTTGTGTGTGAGTGTATGAGTGTGTGCGCGTGCGTGTGTGTGTGTGTGTGTGTGCGCGCGCGCGCGCGCTTGCGTGTTTGTGCATGCCTGCGCGTGTGTGTGTGTGTGTGTGTGTGTGTGCGTGCTCGTGCGTTTGAGTGTGTTTGTGTGTGTGTGTGTGTGTGTGTGTGTGTGTGTGAAGCAGATGAACAGAGTGGCACCTCTTGTACATTCTGTAGCCTGCAGCGAATGCCACTGTATATTATTTAATTAAATTACACCCTTCTACTGTTTAATGATCACATTTGGCCATATCCAGAGGTTTTTTTTTAATTTTATTTTCAAATCTTGATTGATTTAATCTCAAAACTGTCACATCTCATATCGTTTAGGTAATGGCAGCATACTGTAATATGGTACCGAAATGATCAACAAGACGATATCCTTCCGTTTAAATGTTTTTGGTATCGCGATACTGTTAGTACCGGTAAACCGCGCAACCCTAGTTGACAGTGATTGATGATGCTGGCAATTACTTTGAATCAGAATGATTTATGCAAATTTCTAATGTAAAGTCTGTAACGTCTCTAGAGACACGAATAACCAACATTTCTGGAAACAGAATAAACAATATAAATAAATAAAAAATTGACTTTCTATATCTTGGTAGGCTATTATTTAAAATTTCACAAATTAGTCCCGCTGTCCACATATGAGATGAACTCAAACTTAAAATATATGCTTATTTTGTGACCTGGCATGTAGAAACATCACCTGCGTGAAGATTCTCATTCAGAAGTCTCTGAAGACGCTCTGCATCCACCTCCCCAAACTTTAAAAATAGAAAACTGTGACGTAAGTTTATTGACATGTCAGTACAGTTTTAAGTATTTAACACGTGCCGTGTTCATGCAACATCATCACAGACATTCACATTTACTCAATGTCCAGAAATGTTAAGAGAGTACCTCATCTGCATATTGTAGAAAGAGCGGGAATGAGTCATCATTATCCCGAGGAATGATCTGAGAAAAGGAGAACATTTGATTGAGTATTATCAATTTGAATGTCTACTGGCAACATGTATTTAACCGACTTACACATGCAAATACAGTCGATGATTTGGAAACACATGATTGAATTTTTTCTCATGAGCTTAAACATGTTTGATCTAAAGGCTTTGCTTGAAATTAGTATTGCAGGGAAATATAAATGGTGGCTACATATGAAAATGATTATAATATTCCGGGCTCAATCGACAGCATTTGTGGCATAAAGTTCATAATTTAATGCATTTTATCATTACTTATCATTGTTAAAATACTCACTGTTTTAAAAGTATAGACACAAGACATAAACAATATGTTTATGTGTGTTTTCTGTGTACATATATCCATTTTTACAACATAGTAAACCATAAAACAACCGGAAAATTGATGATTTAAACAACACCAGCTCAAATAATCCATGAGTTCAACATAGGAATTCATTTAAGTGCTTTTATTAAATATAAGCTTCACATTCTCTTCCATTGTAAGTGCCTTTTTTTGTCATTTTTGCATTTGTATTATTTTACAGGTTTGATGAAATACTATGTGTGTGTCCAATCTATGAGTTGTGTGATGTACCTTTGTTCTTGTGATGCCATATCCAGAACTGTCTCTGAAGGCACAAAGTCAAAATCTTTAATATTTGAATACAACATACTGCACAAGCGCTAGAATATAATATAAGGCTACAAGCACTAATGCTAATAATCATCACACTTACTGAACGATGGTTTTTGTCTTCGAGTAAATGGTCAAAATGAAAGACGAAGCTTCATTCCGGTCGAAAGTTGACGGGACGATGAGGTATTCGCCCGCTTTGAGTCTGAAAAACTCCATGATTTCTCGAGTGTTGAGGTAGTTTTTGACTTTTCCAACAAGAGGGGTGGATTTGAAGAATGACCCAGAAAATTTTCCTTTGTGGTCCTTCAACTGGAGAACAATAAAAAACAACAGATCATCGCTGCTTCCGTTCCTTCATGCAAAAACAAACCCAATGTTCAACTAAATTTGTTGAGAAAATGTTAAATACGTACATGAGCTGGGACCTGTAAGAATAAGGAACAAACAAAATTAATAAATAATTAAATAAATGTCCAAGTAGTAAATGTGGTCTTCATGTGATCTGTTGAAAAAGACCAGCATAGACCAGCATGAATTCTTGTGCTCGTCTAGGCTAGTTTGTGCTGGTATGGTGGACCAGCAATATCCATACTGAACAATAGCAAAACTCGTTAGACTGACCAAGGTAGCTTTGCTGGTTATGCTAGTGGGTATGCACCAATATTATTTATATTTGATATTTTGGCCAATACCGATACAGATTTAAACCAAAAAACAATCTTAAAAATCCACTTACCCACATTATTTTGTCATCAGATCACTGTTTTGCTTAGCAATTAGGCTTTAGAATTAATTAATTAATATAATATGTTCATTGAGGTTCATTTATAACATAAGTCAAGTTTTTTGAACTAAAACAAAAAATAAAATAGTGACATATTTGTAATACATGATCATTATCTGCCCTCATTCTGACCTCCCTTAAGAGAAACTCTGTTTTGGTGCTGCTTCTCCATTAAGACTGCACAGTAAACGCCCACTTTTCTGATTGGCTCTCTGCTCTTGACTGACCTGCGCTCTCTCATTGCCATCTCACTGCTCACCACTTGTGGGCGGGGCTACAAATGTGATTAAAGGTACAGTAGGTGTTGATGTGTTGTTTTTGAGATGGTCAGATGTAAATGTCTAGCAGTGTGACATCACAATGTGGAGGAAGTTGAGAACAAGTTGTTTTGGCAGCTTTTTGAGTTCTGAAACTTACAGTATTTTTACCTCTTTTATGTCACCCCTACAAAACATTACAAAGAAGAGGTACAACATTTTTTATTGTTCAAATGATAAATAATTTCCATAGAAAATGGATTGTATCTGTTGAACATATGACAGGGAAGTATTTTAAGAGTCACAATGGGTTATTAAATTGTCAACAAAATAATAAAAAAAGATTTTAAAATATGATAACATGATGCTTTACATGGGGACAAAATGTTATATTGCAATTTACATGTTATGATTTTATAACAAACCATTTTTTTTTTAAGATGAACATTTTAATTTCATAATACAATTCCATTCAAATT
The DNA here is from genome assembly GCA_032164185.1 of Moxostoma hubbsi. Classification (NCBI taxonomy): domain Eukaryota; kingdom Metazoa; phylum Chordata; class Actinopteri; order Cypriniformes; family Catostomidae; genus Moxostoma; species Moxostoma hubbsi. The sequence continues at coordinate 43,842,375 of JAVLUX010000013.1, forward strand.
AAATTGAGTAATCTTTATTAAAATGAAATAAAAAATACATAAATATTATATTTTCTATATTTAAAGTTTTAGTAATTGCATTTATTTAAACATTACACAATTACATTTGTTGGAATTTTGTTATGAAATTTAAATTCATAAATCTAAAAAATGGCTAAAATATTTGTATTTTCTTTTAGTTTTTATGATAATATATTATGAACTTTACAAATTCATACATGCCTTATTTTTTCACATTTATATATGTATTTATTTTTTGGATGGTGTTTCTTTATGTTACTCATGGGGAGAAAATATTATAAATGATATACAACACAATAAATGTTACTAATTAATTATGAATAAACCATTGTTTTTCATTTCGCCGTTTCATGACGATGGTTTTAATTAGTCAATAACTGGCCGATAATTATCGGTGGCGGATCGGTGCCTCAGCTAACCAGCATCCAATGTTGTAAATGAACGTTCAGAACATATTTTGGTCTTTTCAGCAGGAAAACAACAAAACAAAAACAGCCTGGAGTGAATTTTACAAACCTCATAAATGACGAAGCCAATGTGGAAATTGGTTGCCAGGTGTCGGTTTCTCTTGTTAGATTCCTGCATGAGAGACACCAGCAGATTGGGAGTTTTTTCCTCTCTGGGATCTTCAGCCGTCTTCTGAAGTATCAATCGATATTGGGGATTTATGGAAAAACTGTCTATAAGAGTAAAAATAGGTTTAGCAGGTTGCAGGTTGCTATGGGCTCACATTAGCATGCATCAACAAAGTGTAAACTAGATTACCTGGATTATTTAAGCAACCCCCAGCTGTAGTTCCGATCACCCACTGGCCATTGTGCACTTCACTTTTCCAGGAGGAAGACTGAGATCCAGCAAGAACGTTTATATCCGTACAGCATATATCCACATTTTCATAATTCTTGCAGAAATCCTCCATAGACATCCTACAGAGATGCAGAGCTTGTAAAATATTGAGGCGCAACAAAAGCAGTAAAATGCACAGTAGATGAGTGTAGCTTACTTTCCTATGTTGACGCACTTCCTAATGGAGATTCATAGCGTAGTTCGGGAGGAGATCACATCGCCAGAGTAAGTGTATATAACAGCTGCTTACCTCTGTGATTGCAACGATTCCCCCGGCGTCCCTCCACCACCCCATCGCCACCCATCTATCTCTCCGCCAGAGACACATTTACACTATCCTCTCTACAGGACTACATTAACTTGCCCAAACTACTGAATTGAAACAGGAAGTTGGGTTGAAACTTGCTGATTGCTGTTTCGAGCATTGCTGGTGGTATTAGCTGTCGGGACGTTCTCATGCTAGAGGCTGTTTATTGGTCTAGGAGACACCCAGACTGCAAGAAGCTGTCAACAATACTTTCGGTCTGTTTTCCAGGATAATACATTAGAAAGTCAACTTTTCAGAGCTAACAGACATAAACTAAAAGCCATAAAACTCCAGTTTAGATTTCTTGGGGTCTAAAAAGCAGCAAAGCTAGAAAATTAAGAGCTATTCACCAGATGCATATTTTTAGAGGCAAATACGTGTATTTTGGGTCACTAAGTTGTTTTGCTCACCAGAATTCTCCGTTGTCAAGCACAGTGTTGTATCTTTGGTCCTCGGGTCGTGCAAGTTTCCACAAGGGGGATCTAAATAGATCGTATTAACAAGACAATCACGTATAAACGTGTCAAATGATGCATAGAAGGGATAATATATCAAATTGAATCTTTAAGATGCCAATGAAAGATTCAGACTTATCGCTCCAGTCCCCGTTCCACTCTCCACGTCCCCAAGGGTTTAAGATTCTCACCAGCTTCACTGGACGGCCCTGACATACAACCTGTGAGAGAACAGCTTGTAAGCACAAGCATAGACCAGGATGCATGTCCATGCCAGTCCTGGCTGGTTTAGGTTGGTTTGGAACTGGCAAACTGGTTGATCGGCATCAGGGCTGGACTGGGAAGAGAAATCGACCCGGGATTTTACATAGCAACTGGCCCAAACTGGGCCTATTTTGGCCCGTTCTGCATAACGCGGCAGCTCATTTTAGCTTTTTCGTAGCCAACCTACCAGCCCGCTCGGTTCTCCCGATGGCCAGTCCACCCCTGATCAGCCCCAAACTGTGGGGAAAATGCCTGATATGCCAGATTACCAGTCCAGCCCTGATCAGTAGCATTTCTTTGAAGTGAATACACATAAAACAAACTATTAACATGCTTTCTTTTTTTACCTGTACGTTTTTAGATAAGTAGACCTCACCTCAGCAACTCCTGTGACCGCGTACGCGTGCATTTCTACAAGGCCGCTGCGTAGCACCGTATTTTGCAGCACTTGCTAAAAAGAAAACGTGATATTAGGACACGGATGTGTCAAGTATGCAATATTTAAGAGAATTCAATATTAGTGTTTAAGAATCAGTCCTCACCCCTCCAGGAGTACCACATCCCATCAAGGATTCTGATTGGCTGGCTCGTCTCATCAGTTCCCACAGATTCTCCGTTGCTTCACTTAGGTTGAACGTCATGTGCGGTCCACCGGTGAAGTCCTTTAGAGCTTCGGAGATGTTTCCTGCATTCATATCCGCATAAGAGCCACAGACTCTGGAAAGATAAAATATAATATTCAGGATTAATGTTTTTGCATTAGACCGTGTGTTTGGCCACGTTCACTCTCATATGTTTTCATCTGTAAATGCATAAAATGATGTACGTTTAAGCCTCTCGTCCACAGTGCAATGCCCCTTTTCAACACCGAAACCAAAGTAAGAAAGCAGAGTTTTCAGATGAAATCTATTCTATAAAGGCCTCATGCATCAACAATAGACCACTGTTTTTTTTTTATTAAAATCTAATAGTGAAAATAATTAAATGTTTTGTACAGGAAGCATACTTAGCGTAAGCTTTCTCTAGCAACGCAGGCCAGAATTCATTTGGTGTTTTGGATTGAACAAAGATGAGTCGTCCATCAATCGTCGGTAGCTTGTCGTCAATAACAACATCAACCCATTTACCAAATCTCCAGAACTGGAAAAAGAAATCGATAGTTTAGTGATATGTAATAAATGGTTAAGTAAATAAATAAATAACAATTAAAAGGCACCATCAATTTTTAAGGGAAATGTTCGCCTAGAAATGAGAATAATTGTGCATATAAAAATTTGAAATATGAAAACACTTCATTCGACATCACTGATGCCAAACATGCGACACATTGCACCAAGGTCGAAAATGCAAAAATTTGAGGGCTACAGTGGAAGGCAAGATTTTCAGTGATTTACATAAAGTCTAATTAAAGTCAAATATCCCTTTAAAAAATAGCCTCAGTTTATGAAAATAAGATTTAAACTTCTGAAATATTTTTTTTTTTCCTTTCGATTTTTTAAATGGGATGAAGATTTACCCTAAAGTGAAATATTCCTGCATAATCCACAGAGAAATTTTGCTCTTCCTGAATAATCTGTGTCATAATCCTTCTTTGAAATGTAAGAGCGCCGACCGACGCCAGAAACCAGCAGTTACCTTCAGAAACACACAATAGAGCACATTAATTAAATACACACTGCATTTAACAGAGAGAGAGTTAATTGCTGTATACTAAACTGGATATATATATATATTGTCACAAACACCGGTGAAGATTCCTCAATCGGTCACCGGAGGTCTCCCTCGCCTGAGTATTAACATCGGACTACATAGATATATATACACCACAGTTAGTTCCGGTCCTCGGATCTGATTGGACGAGAGATGTTCCATGAGCACTGATGGTGTGACACCATCATCACTCGGACACTTCACTGTGTGTGTCACTCCGCTTGTGTTCGTGCCATCCTAAACTAAAGTGTAAGAGCAGTGCAGATGTGTTTAGAGCTACTGTATGTCTTTTATTTTTAAATTACACATGTTAGCCAGCAGGTGGTGATAAAAGATCCTTTTTGAGAGTAATAGCCAGTTAGGTGACATGAAGTGAATCTGCATCAGCTAGTGTTTACATAGAACAGCACTCCGTGATTGCTTGTATTACTACTACACTACTAAAGCTAGGAAAGAGCTTTAAACGGCTTTAAACAAACAACTACAGTATTACAGCTCATCACAGCTGAGAGACACAACAGACTGATTAATTACACTATGGGTGCTGTTTAAAATGATGGAGGACATTGCGGTTTCTATAATGAAAGACTCTTGTGCACCGGCTACCGTGAAATAGGTAGAAATACTCCCGCTTGGACGCTATTTTTCCATTGAGAAAGCTGATCTTCAGAAAGCTAACAGCATCTCTGCTTGGGAGTGGCAACAAGTGATCACACACGCTCCGTCTCTCTCTCTCTCTCTCTCTCTCTCTCACACACACACACACATCCATCCTTGTTTATACAATAACTTGTACGAAACAGCACAAGCCGTGATACTATTTCTGAAGTGATATTTTTGAATTCTTGGACGCATCATTTGTTTTGAACCAGCAACGGCAGATTCTGATCCGTGGCGTAAGAAAGTAGTCCCATGCACAAATGCGTTTTTATAACCGTTCTCAGTTTTTCCTAATTTTTTAAAATTTACTTATTCATTGAACTGTTGTATATAAGCAATATCACACTCGCAATTGTGCAATATGACCCTAAATCAGCTGTGAATACCTGTGGCCTTGTGCCCATGGCCGAATCACAGCAGTGCTGATATAGGGCCATATCTCACTCTTGCTTGTGTGATATTGCTTATATATATATATATATATATATATATATATATATATATATATATATATATATATATATATATATATATATATATATATGCTGTGATTCGGCCATGGGCACAATATATATATGTGTGTATATGTCAGTTTGTTAGTTTCAAGGATGGATGTTTGATCTGGACATTGGTGGGAATACATTATACATAAATATTGTACATTTCTCTGGAATACTTGATTGTGAGTGATCAATGGTGGCATTCTGTAGTAAGATATGTATGTATAATAATCAATACAATACAATCTTATTTGTTACAAGTCTCTTGTATTAATCCACACTCTTTCTTCTCACGTTATAAAATCATTTACACTGAAATCAATATTTCATGTCCATTAATAAGTTAACTAGCTATATGCTAAGCAGGATAATGTGCAATAAACAATTAATTATCACAAAATAACACTTTTAGGGTGATACAAGTCTTCTCTGCTTCACTTCAAATCTAAACTTATGTTTAGCTCACATTCTCAGGTGTTTTTATGTGTTATAAGTGTCCGGTTAGGCCATGTACATTTATAATCACACCATTTTTAATGCACTCACAAACAGAGAGCACAGATGACATACCTATATTACCCTGGATAAAATCAAACCTTGAAGTTCCTTCAACGATGTATACAGGATTTGACACCAGATCCTGAAAGAAACAGATTTTTATCTCTAGTTTTATGATTAGACTAAACCAAACAAAAACATGCATGACTCCAAATCCCTCCCCGGGGGTAAACAAGGTTTCTTTACTACCCCCTACTCCCCTGTTTCAACGTGAACTAGGCATCACATTGCAACGGGGGAAAAAGCTCTACTGTCTTCATTTGCATTTTCATTTACATGTTTCACAGGGACTCCCACTTTTAAACTGTAGTCTTTATAGTAAAATAGTTTGATAAGTGTTTGAATCTGAGTATGCACACATACCTTTGGTCTTTTCCACACCACTCTGGCCAGGTCCGCATACGGCAGAGGCCCCAAACCAATGGATTTCTTCTCCGGTGGGAACAAGTTATCTATGAATCTGAGTTGTTCCGTCAAGCAAAACGTCTTCAGCCTGTGGAAGTCTTGACCCAGAAACATCTCGGGATTGCTGGGAGACCCCTGTCCATCCTTACGGTTACGCTCCGATACAATGTTTAAACACACACCAGACGCTGGCATTTTCCCTCAAAATCTGTTGACTAGAAAACACATGGTTTGTCTCGGTTTACTTTTTATTTGTTTTTAGATTAGATTAGATTAATTGTCATTGTGCAGAGTACAGAAGTACAAAGCCAGTTTAGTAAACAATGTAATAACAGTGGGGCGGCTGTGGCTCAGGTGGTAGAGCGGGTACGCCACTAATCGCAGGGTTGGTGGTTCGATTCCCAGCCCACTTGGGCAAGACACTGAACCCCAAGTTGCTCCCAATGGAGGCTAGCGCCTTGCATGCCAACTCTGCCATCATTGTTGTGTGAATGGGTGAATGAAATGCAGTGTAAAGCACTTTGAATACTGCTAAGGTTAAAAAGACGCTATATAAGTGCAGACCATTTACCAAAGTGTAATTTGTTATCTGTGGCACTAACTTTAGGGTACAGCGAGGGGCTAAATAGCAACTACCACAACACTTTTTTTATACACCTTTTTGCCATTATGCACTTCAAAACCGTGCAAGTAAAATGTTGCAAATGTATGTAATTTAGAGGATGTATTTAAAGGGAATTGCTGAAATTGTCACATTTATTTTGTGACAAAATATCTGTTTTTAAGTTTTGTTCAAGTTCATTAAATTAGCATTTTTCAATAACTGTCCAATAAGTGAAAGGATTGTTTTTGGGGTAAAAAGCCTCCTTGATGCAGGGGCTAAAGACCCCCATAAAGCATTGTTTTTCTGAAGTGGAGGGAATACATTTATGTATTCACAAATGATTGCCTCTACTCTATATCTACACTATATATCACCAGGGACACAATGGGGCCAGTGCCCAGGGGCCCTTGTCTACCCGGGGGTGCCCTTGGAGATAATTGGCCCCAGGGCCTTTGCAAGTCATAATCCGTCCCTGTATATCAATATAACCCCCTATAAGAGTGGGGTAAATTATTCATTTTAATCAAAACAAACATCATTTATAATTTTTTGTTACAATAATTAGGTTGCTCCATAAATATTCAATTAAAAAAAAATGCATATTTTCAATTCTGATACACCTTGCGACCACAAAAAAAAAAAAAAAAAAAAAAAATACACATTTTTGCCATATTGTACCCACAGTACCAAAATTTATTGGAAAAAGGGATGTTGTCAAACAGGATTCCCAAATACTCTCCCCTGTCTTGCATTGGTCAGATAAACAGATTGTCCTGCCCTAAACTAACACTTTTAATTGAACCGATGTTGCTGTGGCTGGTCAGGATGCTCATAAAAAACAGAGCAATGTTTTGAAAGCCCCACAGAGAAACAGGGGCAGGCAATGGCGCAAGCGCGCCCATAAAAACGCAGCTGAACGCAATTTGCACGTGCAATTCTGATCTTACGGTCCGTTCTGAGCGCAATGGTGTGCAACAGAGTTTAACAGTCTGGTTCCGGGAGTACAAATCTCATTTATTTATCCCATAGACGAATAAGTAGATTTCCAAGGATGACATAAACCTTTAAAGACAGACCTACTGTGAGCAACAAGGTTGTTCATCAATGGTTTGTTCCGTCGAAAATGTATTCATCTGCATTATTTCAACTTCCTTGTTTAACAATCGTGTTTGATAGCAGAAGTCATGGTAAACAACTACATTACCCATAATCCAGTAGTGAAGGATACATCAATCAGAGAACAGCGGCCAACAAAACTCGCAGTCAATCTGCGAATGACGTAATTGAATCGGTCTCCCATCAACCTTAAACTATTATATATTTGTACATATCGGGATATTTTGCATTAAACGTAAAATATATTATTGTTATACTTATAATTAACAACCTAAAATCAGTAGTTTTATATATTCCCACAGTTTTTTATTTAATGACATGATTCGCAATGCTTCACGGGATTGTGCCCTCATGAAAGACGGTAAGTACTACACAGCCTTGTATGTCCGCAAACACTTTTTTGCCTTAAAACCAAATTTGTGATGTTGTGATTCTCCTCGGAAATTGTTGGGTTGGTCTTTAATCAATCTTTAATGAGCCAAATTTACAGTATATAGAAAGGAGGCGTGTTTGCATGGAAATGAATGACAATGACTTCATTTAAATTTCATCGCAATTTCACTGCTGACTGCACCCGCTAAAGGTGATGGCAGGTGGTTCGTGAATAAGACGCAGGTATTTACCCTGAAATGCCACCTGCAAAAGTGGCACAACTATTTAGTGAATCTGCCCCACAGTGTTTACACTTTTCATTAAATCAACCTATGAATAGTTCACTTCTATATGTCATTACATAGTAAATATAAGCGCCAAAATTGCGCACTTTCCCTTTAAATTTATACCAAACCTATTTATCTGGTTTTGTTTAATATAAAATGCAATTAGTAATAATGCAGTTGCAGTAAGTGGCATGTAAGTATCTCACTGACTATACAACATGTCTGTTTGTACACCATATGTGATAAATGAATGACATAAAAAATAGAAATAAACAATTAATTTGCATATCAGCTGATACATCTTTCACTTACAAGCATGAATACTCCATATATACATGTGAAACATGAAATATATAAGATGGAAACATACCTTTCTCTGTGACTGTCACTGTTGTAGGTAGATTACTGTGTGTTTTTCAAAGCAAGGAAGAGGAGAGGTCACAGGAGACACTATTTAAAGCATGACTCCACCCACTCAACCAGGTGTGACTTCAGGTTTATGGTTCTCAGGTCAGTATTTGCATGGAACAGGTGACAAACATCATGGCTCTAAGAGTTCTGTACTACCTATTAATATCACATGATGTCACCGTCATTACATCTTCACCTCATAAAATAACTGTAATATAAAATAATGTCAATCATGGTGACAGTTATATAAAAAGGTTGAAGGTCAGCACTATAAACCTTTAAATTCATGTTTAAACTTATGCAACATCTCTGTTTGTAAAGTAAAAATGAAACTACTTTAAACAGAAGCATAAATGGATTTGCATGCCAGCTAATGAATAATTCTTTCACATGCATGAATTTTCCATGTACATGTCCATAGTCCATACATGTTTTTGAGCATGCCAATGCTTGTAAAGACGCTTGACTTAAAGATGCATGTTCAGGTTGTAGCCACAGGACTACTTGCATTAGCCACGCCCCCTTTCAAAAACTGCACACTCCAAAGACACCAATTGAGCATTATTGAGACTGATATACAGCAGAAACAACAACAGCAGCACAACAGCGCCCTCAACTGACAACTGTTATGAACAACATGGCATAATAATGTCATTAAGCCTCAATAATTCAATGCAACTACAAAACTATGAGGACGAGCAAAATGATTGACAGGCAGAAAACATCACACATTATTTTTGCTGTTTACTAGAGCTGTCACAGAGACTGGTGCGATATCTCATGACACTTATTTCTTTAATATATTTTTCAGGAATTAATAATTTTTTTGCATATCTTTCCATTAAAAAAAGAGCCTACAGCACCTTTAATAAGAACATACGCACGTGCTTTGTTTCTGAAGAAAACTGCTGCATTGCGCATTTCTTTGCTTTATTGTGCGTTGTGGATGCAGCCTTTTGTGACATGTGACATTTGTGAAATATAATTACTAAATATACAGGACATGCTCAGTTATAAGGACAGCTATCAGAAGTAAAAGTACATTTCTCACTGAATAATTGTTAGATTTGATACATTAAAACTGATTTGATGTTGCATAAGAAGCATAACTGTAATTAAAAATAGGGGGTCTGGGTATCTCAGCGAGTATTAGCGCTGACTATCACCTCTGGAGTCGTGAGTTTGAATCTAGGGCATGCTGAGTGACTCCAGCCAGGTCTCCTAGGCAACCAAATTGGACCGGTTGCTAGGGAGGGTTGAGTCACATGGGGTAACCTCCTCGTGGTGGTGATTAGTGGTTCTCTCAATGGGGTGTGTGGTGAGTTGCGTGTGGATCGTGGAGAGTAGCATGAGTCTCCACATGCTGTGAGTCTCCGCGGTGTCATGCACAATGAGTCAAGTGATCAGATGCACGGATTGACGTCTCGGAAGCGGAGGCAACTGAGACTTGTTCTCTGCAATCCGGATTGAGAAGAGTAACCGCGCCACCACGAGGACCTACTAAGTAATGGGAATTGGGCGTGCAAAATTGGGGAGAAAGGGGGATAAAAAAAAAATAAACAAAAACTGTAAATGTATTTGTGTGCATGTAAACACCTTAAACAGCTTTCCTTAATCGGTTTAAGCAAAAACAAGTTTTTATACATTACCCGGATTTCCAATGCATGTAAACACCTCCATGTTGTGTTGTGTGCATGCCTGTTTTGACATTTTGCCATCAAGAGCAGAAGATAATCTGATGATATTTAAACGTGGTTTTCTTGCCATGTTGTCAGATTCTTTGATTAAACAGATTTTTGATAGTTATCAGCATACATGTGCTGAATATCTACTGTAATATACATGATCTTTATTGACCCCAACAAAAAAAAGTTGTTAAGCATTTTCTCTAAAACAGAATGGGAAATCCAAACATATGATTGACATTCATTTTAATCACAAAAAAGAACCAATCTTTTAATCACAGCTCTGAAATGCAACGGGGATTGGACAATAGCTGAAATAATGCCAGGCACATTTGTCAAGTTCAGGTTTGAAAAATGCATCCATTGTGCAAGGAAGAGTCATAATACTGGTTTAGCAGTAGGTGACGCTGTGCACAAAGTTATAAAAGAGCCCATTACACAAATCCTAATAATCAAGAAGGTCTGAACAATGGATCTGTCCTTGCAATACAGATATTTATAGCTGATCTGGGTACTGACAGTATTAAAAACAGCAATTATTCATGGTGATTAGTGACATGAGAGAGGGAATGCATTGTGCACACATGAATAACCACATTTGCAATGCATGTGTATTGCATATAATCAAATGAGGCCCAAAATATACTTTTTTTTTGACAATAATGGGAAAACATATCTAAATGCTGGTCTCCATTTAATCAAAATAATATTTTGAATGAAATAATGAGACATATGTATGATACGTATATATTGCTTTTTAATACATTTCTGTCTCGTGTCATTTTTGACCCGTTCGTTTTCATTTTCTAATTTGCAATTCTGTAGATCCCATACGGCACTGGTAATCCAGATCAGAACGAGTTCACTGGTCTGTGTGAATTATTCACAGTGCTGCGTTCTATTCGTCTATTTTTCTTTAGAAGAAGAGAGTTAAGACCAAACCCGTTCACCTGAGAACTACATGCACACAGTTCTCAACAACGGACTCATTCTTGAACGTCTGTCTCGGGACTACTTCCAATCAACAATTCTGCTTCAGATTTCCAGCCTCTGTGTGTTTGTACTTTATTGACATGGGAAACTGTGTTACATTAACTGCCAAATACAATCAACCAAGGGTGTAGAGTCTGGGCGGATTGGGGGAAGTAACCCCCCACCCCCCCATAATCAAAACAGGCAAGCAACCCCCCCATTTATACCTTGATCTATGGAAACATGCAGATGTTCAAGACAAATCTACACCCTTGCAAACAATGGTGTACTGTTCAATATGTATATCGAGAACGACTGAAAATGCACAATAATATACATTATATACACTTTCATTTCGAGCCACGAGAGATACTGTATTTTAATATAATGTGATGTGTTCATTTTGCGGTTAGTTGCTCGAATGACAGCTGCAGTCTTCAGCTCACTGTTTAAATAAAAACGATTTATCATGTGTAATGAATATTATGACATCTTTACAGCTTGACCTCATTAATAACTAACCCAGAGAAGCTCTACCGACTATTAAAGACCTCCCTGAAGTTCCTGCGGGTATGTAGGTCACACCTCCTCTGGAGTTTGCTCCTTTTTTATTACTATTAGTCATTACTTCTAATTCATAGGAGGAGGAGATATCAGATAACCACTGATAACTGAATCAATATTTTTACATACATGTTGATGTTATATACATCCAAAGGTTGTTGACCTGTGATGGGTTTTCGAGCGCTGGGATCGCAAAACTGGATCAGGCAACCTCCTTAAAGCCCAGGGCCCCCCCGGGCAGTCAAGGGCCCCTGGTAGTCAAGGGCCCCTGGCCACTGGCCCCATTGGCCCGGTCGGTAATGCATCCCTGGCCCTGCAACATGCCAAACCATTCCTTAGCTAAGTAGGAACCTAAAAGGATTACTGTATATACCACATATATAGCAATTGTAATGCTGTCGTGCCATAAACATCAGACATGTTTAAGTGTGACATAAATATCCAAACACTTTTTTCTGGACATATTTATGTATTTATGTAGCCAGGCCCGCATTAATGCACGGGCTTACTGGGGCTGAAGCCCCAGGGCCTATGAAGACAAGGGGCCTATCATAAGCCAATAAAAAAATCACATTGTTTTGTAGTTTGTCGAATTTTCTGTCAATCACTTGATATTCATGTTTTTGGCTGCTGATTGATCCAATTTACAAGTGACCCACGTGGGAAGCATGATATGACAGCCTATCAGAATATAGAGAAACAGTTGTAGCGTGTTGTCATCTACTCTAGTCGTCTATTCAAATGTATGCTTATAGTCACTCACAGAAGATAGCGGATAGCTCAATCAAAATGTCGGGAAAGAAAAAGTTTGAGAGTGGTGCTCATAAGCGAAAAATATTGCGACTGAAAGAAAACAGTGAGAAGGAATTGTTAAAAAAGATCCCAAAGCTGACAGGATTTTTTAAACCTGCAAATGAAGGCGAGTCGAGCTCATTAAGCGGAGCACCGATGAACAGTGCAGAGGACGAGCAAACAGGCGGGAGACCGTTAACTCGCGCTGCAGAGGACGAGGACGAGGACGGGGACGGGGAAGGACAGACCGGAGGACCTTTACCTCACTTACCTGGAAAAGAGGAGGACCAGGTGCGGGAAGAGCAGTGCTCGAATTGAGGGGGGGCTGGGGGGATCCGGGACCCCCCATAAGAAGTAAAAAATAGACTTAGGGGGGATCCGCAGATTGATTAGCTGATTAAATGCATGAAATGGATACGGTAAATTTCGTGAATTATTTACAATCATTTATATTAAGTTTGTTTATAGTTGCCATGTCTCTTCAAAATGTAAACGCCCCGCCCCACATCTAAAGAGCGCCGTATTTATGCGGGATTCACTCTTGAAATAGCAATGATTGACATTGATAGCCATAGCATTGTTTGTTCCTGAATAAAGCGCCTTTTTCACTGAAATGGTTGAATAGTCTGACTTACTCACTCATAACAGTCCTTTCCCGCCTCCTACTGGACGTAACTAACGTTATGTACAAATCGTATGCACTAAAATTGTTGAAAAATCCCCACCAACACACAGACTGTTTTGTCACAATTTATATGTTTAATATCTAATAAACTAGTTTCATGCATAATTAAGTCTTTTGGAACAAACATTATTATCACAGTGTCACATTAATCATCCAGTTGTTTTTAGGGTAAATTCTACATCGGTAAATAAAGCTAGAATCATTCTGTTGGATGTTCAGAAGTTCATAAGTATCTTCTGCTCACCAAGACTGCATTGATTTGATCAAAAAGATACTAAAAACAGTAATACTATGAAATATTATTACAATTTAAAGTAATAATACAATAAAATATCATTTATTTCTGCGATTAAAGCTGAATTTTCACCATCATTACTTCAGTCTTCATCACATGATCCTTCAGAAATCATTCTCATATGATTTGATGCTCAACAAACATTTATGATTATTATCAATGTTGAAAACAGTTTTGTAAATTATTATTTTGTGACTCTGATGAATGGAAAGTTCAAAAGAACTAAATTTATCTGAAATAGAAACTTTTGTAGCATTATACACTACCATTCAAAAGCTTGCGGTTAGTAAGAATTTATATTTAAAAAAAACATGTTGGGAAAGAAATTACTACTTTTATTGTTGTGGATTTTTTTTATGGAATACTGTCTTCGTTAGGCTTTATCTCCCCGAGAGAAACTTATTTCTGCTTTTGTTGTATATAGACAAACGTGGTCATTAGACTTTTTTTTTATTGTGGGCCAACAAAACCTCTCAGCCCCAGGGCCTGACGGCAGGTTAATGCGGGCCTGTATGTAGCGTGTTTGTTTTGCAGGAGATGAAAGTACAATTTGTGTTTTCCAAAGTTGTACTTAAGTACTGAGGAAAATAAATTTAATCATTAATAAATAGATGTGCTGCCAGCAAATGTCTATAAACCCAATAAAATCTTATCGTTGTGCTCGTATTTAGAGCATCACTGTCATAACAGGAAGGTACTAATAGATTTGCATTTTATTAACAAGTCTATTTCCCTCTCATCTTGCTAATATTATTCTCAGGCTTCAGGAGTGTTTGGAACCCAAATAAAGTTCTAAGTGCCAGTAGAAGACACGTGAGATTTCCATTGAATTGCAGAGCAATTAGCCCGTATGCCATCAGGAATCCAGCAAGCTGTTGTCATGACGTTATTCATTAATAAAATTCACATGTGAGGATGCACATCTGAGCACACTCAAGTGAACTATCACACGGTGGCTGTCTGATGAGCCACATGAAGTTCACAGTGTGTATGGAGACACCTGTCACGAGTAGAGTTAGAGTGTTAGTCCAATATGTATACAGGGGGTTAATGTGGTGAGAAATGTTGGAACACACACACACACACACAGGTTTGTCTAAATAGGCACATACCACTGATTTCTATTGATTTATAAAAAGGTAATTTTACATTAAATTACATTAATAGGCTAACACAAATCCTAATCATACACCTTAAGGGAGAAATAATAAATACTGAGTGGACCTTCAAAGAGAACATTTAGCATTTTAAGACAGAATGACAGATATACAGACAGACAGACAGACAAATAGACAGAATGACAAACAGTCAGATAGATAGATAGATAGATAGATAGATAGATAGATAGATAGATAGATAGATAGATAGATAGATAGATAGATAAATAGAATAAATGACAGACAGACAGACAGACAGACAGACAGATAGATAGATAGATAGATAGATAGATAGATTGATAGATAGATAGAGAGATAGATAGATAAATATAATAAATGACAGACAGACAGATAGATAGATAGATAGATAGATAGATAGATAGATAGATAGATAGATAGATAGATAGAATAAATGACAGACAGACAGATACATAGAGAGACAGAATGATAGACAGTCAGACAGATAGCATGACAGACAGACAGAAGACAGATACACAGACAAACCAAAAGATGGAGAGACAGACAGACAGACAGATAGCACGACAGACCGACAGACAGACAACAGATGCACAGACAAACCGACAGATGGAGAGAAGAACATACAGACAGACAGATACACAGAGACAGAATGATAGACAGTCAGACAGATAGACAGATAGCATGACAGACAGACAGAAGACAGATACACAGACAAACCAAAAGATGGAGAGAAAGACAGACAGATACATAGACATACAGATAGACAGAAAGACAGACAGACAGACAGATAGCACGACAGACCGACAGACAGACAACAGATGCACAGACAAACCGACAGATGGAGAGAAGAACATACAGACAGACAGATACACAGAGACAGAATGATAGACAGTCAGACAGGTAGATCGAACGACAGACAGACAGATAGACAGAACGACAGACAGACAGATAGCATGAAAGTCAGACAAACCAACAGACAGAGAGAAAAACAGACAGACAGATACATAGACATACAAAATGACAGACAGTCAGACAGATAGATAGAATGACAGATAGACAGAATTACAGACAGACAGACAGCACGACAGACAGACAGCATGACAGACAACATATGCACAGACAAACCGTCAGACAGAGAGAAAAACAGACAGACAGACAGATACATAGAATGACAGACAGACAGATAGACAACAGATAGACAGAATGACAGACATATAGACAGACAGACGGAAAGGACTGATAGATGTGACAGGCAGGAAAACTTACAAACCGACAGACAGACAGACAGACAGATAGAACGACACACAGCCAGTTAGATTGAATGATAGAGTAACAGACAGACAGACAGATCGAAAGAACATCAGACAGACAGATAGATAGAATGACATACAGATAGAATGATATAACGTCAGACAGACAGAATGACAGACAGACAGAAATATATACTGTATATTTATGTTGGGTTTACATGTTTATTGTTTACATGCATCATTTGTAGAAGTTCTCGTTCAAGTGCTAAAACGGTCCTGTCTCTTTAAGACAATGATCTGAGTGCACCTTAATGAGAGTGGAGTAGCATTGCTTTTGTATTTAATTTTTAATTATTAATATTTAACTCACTGAAAGAACAGAAATGATTTTAAAAGAGACATTATCATTGACAAATGGGAGTGAGTGGATCTCATCTTTGAACACACATTACATGGAACGTAAATGATGTAATATAGTGAACAGGAATGTCAAAACGAAGTATTATAGAGGGAAAATGGAAGCTCTGAATAAAGCTCATCTTTGTTAATAAAGATGCAGTATGTGGATTGTGTACTTCTAATGACTTGTGGGCTAGCCAGACAAGTGCCACTGAGTACATTGCATGCTAACAAAGAGCTCAATCTCCAGTTGTATTAGCCGTCCTAGATCTGTAACATCAAAAGTGGATATCGAACAATATGATCAACTCAATACATTGATACTGATATCATCTCAAACCTCCAAAAGTTTAGACCATGAAGTCCCGAAGTCCCCAAAAGCATGCAAAACACATCAAGGCGCTGCTGTTGCCATGGGCAATCATGTTACATTAACAATAAAAAGGAGCCTGTTTCATTTCCTCATTTAGAATCGTTTAATATTTCTTCATCATTATTTTCTTCCTGGAGGTTTAAATAAACGGGTGGCCGTCTTTAATTGAGACTGTGTAATAATGTTTTCCCGTGGAGTATCCTTCCTTCATTCTCTTATTTCCCAGGACCGCTGACCACTCGGAAACTCAGCAGCTCCCGGGAACACTTTACACACATGTTCTACAAAACAAGGCTTTATTTCCTTTCAAATTATTTTCTTGTAGATGGCAAATCGCCCATTCACATGAGCTCCGGTAATAACCCATAATGTTGAAACAAGAAGGCAATCGCTTTCATTGCCTAAAACTGAACTTGTTTAAAGATGATTATGACCATATCAACTAGTGGTTAAAGTTGATGAGGGCAGCATGTTACAACTTACAATACATACATTAATCAATGTATTGAAGGATTCTATCAAATCAAAATAAGTGTTTTGTGGCTTTTAGTTGATGTCTGTTAGCATTGAGGGAATCTGTATTCTAGTGTGACTTATTATTACTTCTCTTTATTGAACACATCCCATTAAACATTCAAAGTGCTGTGGAAAATGTAAGTGGACCCTTGGATTTAATAACTGTCTGATCCTCCTTTGGAAGCAATAACCTCAATCAAGCCTTCCCGGTAGATGCGGACTAACCTGCACAACGTTTAGGAGGAATATTGGATCATTCTTCCTTACAGAACTGCTTCAGATCATATTCTTAGGATGACTGGTGTCTCTCTTGAGGTCATTCCACATCATCTCTGTTGGGTTAAGGTCTGGGCTCTGACTGGGACACTCCAAAAGGGGGATTTTATTTTTTTGAAGCCATTCTGTAGTGGATTTACTTTGATGTTTAGGGTCATTGTCCTGCTGCATTAGCCTTCTACTGAGCTTCAGCTGGTGCACTGCCACCCTGACATAATCCTGTAGGATATCTTCATAAACTTGGGCATTCTGCGGTGTGCCCTTTGAGTCATCTTGGCTGGACGGCCACTTCTAGTGAAAGTACCTATAGTACTAAATCACCTCCATTTATAGACAGTTTGTCTAACTGTGGACAGATGAATATCTAACGGCCACTTCTAGAGAGAGTACCTATAGTACTAAATCACCTCCATTTATAGACAGTTTGTCTAACTGTGGACAGATGAATATCTAATGGCCACTTCTAGTGAGAGTACCTATAGTACTAAATCATCTCCATTTATAGACAGTTTGTCTAACTGTGGACAGATGAATATCTAATGGCCACTTCTAGTGAGAGTACCTATAGTACTAAATCACCTCCATTTATAGACGGTTTGTCTAACTGTGGACAGATGAATATCTAACGGCCACTTCTAGAGAGAGTACCTATAGTACTAAATCACCTCCATTTATAGACAGTTTGTCTAACTGTGGACAGATGAATATCTAACGGCCACTTCTAGAGAGAGTAACTATAGTACTAAATCATCTCCATTTATAGACAGTTTGTCTAACTGTGGACAGATGAATATCTAACGGCCACTTCTAGTGAGAGTACCTATAGTACTAAATCATCTCTATTTACAGACAGTTTGTCTAACTGTGGACAGACGAATATCTAACGGCCACTTCTAGTGAGAGTACCTATAGTACTAAATCATCTCTATTTACAGACAGTTTGTCTAACTGTGGACAGACGAATATCTAACGGCCACTTCTAGTGAGAGTACCTATAGTACTAAATCATCTCTATTTACAGACAGTTTGTCTAACTGTGGACAGACGAATATCTAACGGCCACTTCTAGTGAGAGTACCTATAGTACTAAATCATCTCCATTTATAGACAGTTTGTCTAACTGTGGACAGATGAATATCTAACGGCCACTTCTAGAGAGAGTATCTATAGTACTAAATCATGTCCATTTATAGACAGTTTGTCTAACTGTGGACAGATGAAAATCTAACGGTCACTTCTAGTGAGAGTACCTATAGTACTAAATCACCTCCATTTATAGACAGTTTGTCTAACTGTGGACAGATGAATATCTAACGGCCACTTCTAGAGAGAGTACCTATAGTACTAAATCACCTCCATTTATAGACAGTTTGTCTAACTGTGGACAGATGAATATCTAATGGCCACTTCTAGTGAGAGTACCTATAGTACTAAATCATCTCCATTTATAGACAGTTTGTCTAACTGTGGACAGATGAATATCTAATGGCCACTTCTAGTGAGAGTACCTATAGTACTAAATCACCTCCATTTATAGACGGTTTGTCTAACTGTGGACAGATGAATATCTAACGGCCACTTCTAGAGAGAGTACCTATAGTACTAAATCACCTCCATTTATAGACAGTTTGTCTAACTGTGGACAGATGAATATCTAACGGCCACTTCTAGAGAGAGTAACTATAGTACTAAATCATCTCCATTTATAGACAGTTTGTCTAACTGTGGACAGATGAATATCTAACGGCCACTTCTAGTGAGAGTACCTATAGTACTAAATCATCTCTATTTACAGACAGTTTGTCTAACTGTGGACAGACGAATATCTAACGGCCACTTCTAGTGAGAGTACCTATAGTACTAAATCATCTCTATTTACAGACAGTTTGTCTAACTGTGGACAGACGAATATCTAACGGCCACTTCTAGTGAGAGTACCTATAGTACTAAATCATCTCTATTTACAGACAGTTTGTCTAACTGTGGACAGACGAATATCTAACGGCCACTTCTAGTGAGAGTACCTATAGTACTAAATCATCTCCATTTATAGACAGTTTGTCTAACTGTGGACAGATGAATATCTAACGGCCACTTCTAGAGAGAGTATCTATAGTACTAAATCATGTCCATTTATAGACAGTTTGTCTAACTGTGGACAGATGAAAATCTAACGGTCACTTCTAGTGAGAGTACCTATAGTACTAAATCACCTCCATTTATAGACAGTTTGTCTAACTGTGGACAGATGAATATCTAACGGCCACTTCTAGAGAGAGTACCTATAGTACTAAATCACCTCCATTTATAGACAGTTTGTCTAACTGTGGACAGATGAATATCTAATGGCCACTTCTAGTGAGAGTACCTATAGTACTAAATCATCTCCATTTATAGACAGTTTGTCTAACTGTGGACAGATGAATATCTAATGGCCACTTCTAGTGAGAGTACCTATAGTACTAAATCACCTCCATTTATAGACGGTTTGTCTAACTGTGGACAGATGAATATCTAACGGCCACTTCTAGAGAGAGTACCTATAGTACTAAATCACCTCCATTTATAGACAGTTTGTCTAACTGTGGACAGATGAATATCTAACGGCCACTTCTAGAGAGAGTAACTATAGTACTAAATCATCTCCATTTATAGACAGTTTGTCTAACTGTGGACAGATGAATATCTAACGGCCACTTCTAGTGAGAGTACCTATAGTACTAAATCATCTCTATTTACAGACAGTTTGTCTAACTGTGGACAGACGAATATCTAACGGCCACTTCTAGTGAGAGTACCTATAGTACTAAATCATCTCTATTTACAGACAGTTTGTCTAACTGTGGACAGACGAATATCTAACGGCCACTTCTAGTGAGAGTACCTATAGTACTAAATCATCTCTATTTACAGACAGTTTGTCTAACTGTGGACAGACGAATATCTAACGGCCACTTCTAGTGAGAGTACCTATAGTACTAAATCATCTCTATTTACAGACAGTTTGTCTAACTGTGGACAGACGAATATCTAACGGCCACTTCTAGTGAGAGTACCTATAGTACTAAATCATCTCCATGTATAGACAGTTTGTCTCACTGTGCACAGATGAATATCTAACGGCCACTTCTAGAGAGAGTATCTATAGTACTAAATCATGTCCATTTATAGACAGTTTGTCTAACTGTGGACAGATGAAAATCTAACGGTCACTTCTAGTGAGAGTACCTATAGTACTAAATCACCTCCATTTATAGACAGTTTGTCTAACTGTGGACAGATGAATATCTAACGGTCACTTCTAGTGAGAGTACCTATAGTACTAAATCACCTCCATTTATAGACAGTTTGTCTAACTGTGGACAGATGAATATCTAAGCTCTTTGATATAAATTGATAACCCTTTCCAGCTTTCTGCAAGGCATGTAAGGCATGGTCTACGTTAGCAGATGCTTCTTGTGAATTGCAAACTCAAAATAATTGAGTGGTTTTTTAAATCAAAGTAGCTCTATCCCACACCTCCAATCTCGTTGCATTAACTGAATGCCAGGTTTGCCCACTCCTGACTCTAATTAGCTTTTGTTGATGTCATTAGCCTAGGGGTTCACATACTTTTTCCATACACCTTTTTATAAAGTATTTTTTTATAAAGTCAGATCTGTTCTCCATCCATCTGCCTGGGCGTTGCATGCATGTACATTGTCTGTAGGTATATTTGGAATGGAATCCTGTTGTACTGCTTACTGCATACTACCCAGTATGCATTGAATATTGCTTACTATATTAAAACAAATATTTTATGTAAAACAGTATGCAATATGGAACTGTATGTTGCTATAATTACTGTATGTTGATGCGTTGTGACTATGCCCTCTACGTGACACTCAGTTTACCACATTTACGCTTTTTACAGTGTCACGCCACCCTCAGTTAGCATTATACTGTTAAACACTCTCACTACGGTGGGCAAGCAGCAGCGCTGAAGACAATGCTCATCTAACTGGAAATTAAAACAATGTCCATTTGCATAATACACCTAAAATGTTGTAAACAATGTGATTTAAGGCAACACTGTGTTTCTGCACTCTTTATGCATTGTGACATAAATCTGTATAAAAAAACTAGCACAGCATCAGTGGAACTATGACATTTACATTTACATAAAATTTTTCCATAACAGCTTGCGTTACATTTTATATACATTTTCGAAGATTACGCTCCATCTGTTTAGTTATTTTAAAAACATAAGCTATTTACCAAGAGCAAGATATATGTTGTTGCCTTGGAATGACAAACCGTGATGCATGTTTGAACAATTCATGCATGAGCCATCATTAGAAAAAGTGGACCGGAGGCCTGGGTATTTTAGCGAGTCACGCGTTCGAATCCAGGGCGTGCTGAGTGACTCCAGTCAGGTCTCCTAAGCAACCAAATTGTCCCTGTTGCTAGGGAGGGTAGAGTCACATGGGGTAACCTCCTCGTGGTGGTGATTAGTGGTTCTCTCAATGGGGCGTGTGGTGAGTTGTGTGTGGATCGTGGAGAGTAGCATGAGTCTCCACATGCTGTGAGTCTCCGCGGTGTCATGCACAACGAGTCACGTGATAAGATGCGCCGATTGACGATCTCAGAAGCGGAGGCAACTGAGACTTGTCCTCCGCCACCCGGATTGAGGCGAGTAACCGCGCCACCACAAGGACAATAAATAATTATCTAAATAATTTAATTTCATTTAAATCTATTAAACAGTCTTAAAAGTATTTATTCCCTTAAAACTAGGAATGTGTATCAAAATGGGGTCAATTTTGATTCCACGTTGACTTTAAATGTATATTAAATGTTATTACTAAAGAGGTAGTAATTATGTGTAAAGTAATATGCAAAAATGTTTACTCATTTCAACTGCTTTCCCCCACCTTAATCCATAGATGGCCTTGTTTGGTCCAAGGTTAATTGGCGGGCCAATGGCCCTGAGAAAGCACTGATGAAGCCCCGGAAGTGTCAGTGGGAATGCAACTGGCCCAGGCACGCACTAGCACGCCCTCCTTTGGCCCGATAGTGGAAACGTGGATTTTGATTTCTTGGCCAAGTCTCTGTATTTAAACCAGGGAGTAAATACGGTTAAAGGAATGAAACCGAAAAACCGACAACAAAACATTTTCTGAACAACGTAACCGAAATCAGGAATTAAGTACCTTAAACTTATTCTGGAGTGAAAGTGTACATTTATATGTTGGTAACAGGTTAACAACGTTATTATTTCATTGCGATTTATTTATTTTTTAAAATGGAACCTTAATTAATATAAAATTAATGATTTGATTTGGTTAATCCAAAAGTAATCAGAATAGATTACCTAAAAATGTAATCTAAAATATAATGTAACAGATTACAATTTGCATTTTGTAATTTGTAATCAGTACCAGATTTTATTTCAGAAGTAATCTTCCAAGTTAACTATCTGCACTTTTATTTTGTTGTAACCGGTTACCATTTGCAGTGGATGCCAAGAAAAGCTGGAGCTAGCGTGACATTTTATTTGTTTTTTTGTCACCTGATTTATACTGTTTAATCAGTGTTAGTGCATGTTAAAAAGAGCACGCTTGTACAGGTTAAATGTGTTTTTTTAATGTGCTGTGGTGTTCAAACCATGTGTTCGGTCAGATCATGTTTGTGTCCTGGTCAGCGATCCTGCGCTACGGATCCACCGGCTTTCCAAAATGATTAATGAACATTGATTTCTAAACCCAAAAAAACAGCCCGTACTGCTCATCATGTAGCGTTTTACAGCCCACAACCAGCAAACAAACACATCTGATCTCTGTTTGGTGAACTGTTTAAAACCTACTGAGAAAATAGAATATTACAGAATAGTATTGAAAGGGTTTAAAGTTTCCTCCCAAAAATGCAACATAAATTTACAGTTGTACTTTTGAGTCATAACTCTCCTTGGATGCTTTATAATGTAAATGTTACACTGTTTTCCATATCTGATGCATCTCTGCCCTCAACAAGCACTTTGATGTGTTTGAAGTGAATACAAAATATATCGGGTGAAATGAAAAGCAGAACACACTTTAATGAGCTCCAAAATATTAAAGGGGTCATATAGTATTTTTTATAAAAAATTAGCCTGCGGTCCACTTCTAATGCTAGTCAAGGTTTTATGCAATAAAAACAGTCATAATTAAGTTTCTCATGTCCATTCTCCGCCCTCTCTCTGAACGTTAGAATGAATCCATTATGCATGTTTTGGCTGCTGTGCCTTTAAGGTTTTCTCAATAGTTTGGGGCAGATTAAAAGTGTCAAAACAGAAATAGAAATAGCAAGATAATACACATAGAACTGACCAGTAATACAGAAATACAAAGCACAACCTCTAGGATTGATTAAAAGCCAAGGTGAAAAAATATGTTTTCAACTTAGTTGATGGATGAATATCAAGATTTGCTTCTTTGTCAGCTGCCAAAAAATGTTAAATGAAGGAAAAACCCAGACTGTTAAAGTAAATGGTAAATGGTCTGCACTTATATAGCGCCTTTTTCACATTAGCAGTATTCAAAGCACTTTACACTGTGACACATTCACCCATTCACACACATTCACACACCAATGATGGCAGAGGTGCCATGCAAGGTGCTAGCATGCCATTGGGAGCAACTTGGGGTTCAGTGTCTTACCCAAGGACACTTCGGACACAATTTAGTTTGATGTAATAGCTTTGGGAGACCACAAGGGGGCAACATAACATTTACTGAAGCTGGTCACAGCATTGATAAGCAGATGGCACACACATATTATGAGCTAATGGCAGTCCAAAGTTTTAAAGGATTTTGTACTTATAACAAATTGATGTTGATGAGTTTGCAGGTGAGTGTATGACACTGTATATATGGCATGTATGGCAACTTTTATTATGCAATTTCTCTGTATGTAGCTTTGAAGAGGTTTCATTCAAGTTCTCAAACCACAAAAAAGACATACTGTGCACTGGCTCTATGAAAGATACTTATACACAATATGTCATCCAGTAATGATTAAAGAAAATGATCTATGTCCTTTTGATAATTATTTAGGTCGAATTCAATGGAAAACGAGAGTTCTGCAAAATTTTTAACAGCCTTCAGAGACGTGGTGTGTTCATATATACCTTCATAAAAAATAAAAAAGTTTCAAATTTTAGAACATGCCATGTCATCCACCTGACTCATCCGGTGCGCGACTCACTTTAATTAACCATGCCACTCACACTATGAGCAGAGTTGTGTTTAGGTGCATACGTCAATGTTTGAAAAGACAAAATCTATAGTGCAGCTATCAGCCCTATTTATATCTGAAAAAAATACTGATATACAGTATCCATAATCATTGAGAAAACCTTCCAATTATCGATACGTAATGGTCTGCACTTATATTGTGCCTTTTTTAACCTTAGAGGTTATCAAAGCGCTTTACACAGTGTCCCATTCACACAAACTCATACACCAATGACGGCAGAGCTGCCATGCAAGGCGCTAGACTTCCATTGGGAGCAACTTGGGGTTCAGTGTCTTTCCCAAGGACAGCTCGTGAAGTCATGTGAACCGGGAATCAAACCGCCAACCCTGTGATTAGTGGATGACCCGCTCTACCACCTGAGCCACAGCCACCCCTACGTGAACATGACATCGGCCCCAAGCTTAGTGGTTTTCCATTGCATGTTTTAGCCTCGCTTTCTATCTTTAGTGTTTCTGAAGAATGGTGTTGAACAATACAAATCTTATTGGTGACTTTTGCAAGGTTTGGATGAAAGATGATTTGAGCCAATTTTGGTGAAAATTGGACAAAATCATATGTAGCGAAAAAGGGTGGAAATGCCTATGAGTAATCATAGCATTTCACAAGACCAAAGGCATGTATAGAGAGAGAATTATGACTTTACGAAACATTTGTGTCAAACGAATCATGAAACATTGCTAATTTTTATTTCCACATTCCACAACATGCGTCATCGCACCCTTGGCCCCGTCCATTGGCACACAGTTTTGCTTGAGATTGAGATTGAGAACAGTTTAATATATTCAGATGCAATGTGTTGGATGTGTGTTTTGTGTAAACCCTGCAATTTTGTTTTATAATGTTCATCCCATTGAGTTTGCTGAATTTGAGGGGCTGTGAGATGTTAGCTAATCATAACAGTGGGCGTTTATGATGCATTTTTAAGGAAGCGCTTTGGCCAAAATCAAGCATTTCAGACAGAGGGCCAAAACAGAGTGGAAAATGATCATATATTACTAAATTGTTACTAAATTGACTGTTTTGGTGCAAAATAACATTGGACCACAGGGAAGATAATAAAATTATTAAAAAAAAATAGCACTTCATGACCCCTTTAAAATGCAACTTTCATTGCATCATTGCCACACTGGCATAGTATCAAGATCATTTGACTTATTTTTCAAACAAAAAAGGATGTATTTGAAAAAATCCAGATGGTATTGAATTCGGCATGATCAAAGGAATCATTGGAAAAACAAATAATTTTTGTGTCCCAGCCATTCGGTTGAGAAGTTCGAAGCTAAAAAGTGAGTAGCACTTTGAAGTCTTGGTGAAACTAGATGGTTTGAGACAGAGACCCAAAAATTGTCACCAAAAGTGTTGAGTGTCTCCTTAATCAATGTGCCAAATTTCACCAATTTTTACCATGTGGTTCCAAAGATTCCCAGCTGGTCTGGTTGCTTCTTTTCTTCGGATGCCCTGCGTCTGATCACGGATCAGTTGGTCTGCTGGCAGCTGTCTGATTTTCTACAGACTGCATTCTGATGCAACACCTCTGTTTTTCTGACTCATATTTATGCTCTTTTTTTTTTTCAAAAGTCCAAACAGACAAACTCAATCTTACAGAAAACACAGCTGCTGAGTGTCACTTCAGATGAACTTAGCCAAATACTGTGTACACAAGCAAACAATCGTGATATAACTGAACCAGAAAAAATGCACAAGCACGCATTAAAATGGATACAGCAACTCAAGGTGTGACAAATTGTGCTTATATTTTAATTAATGCCTCAACCTGAAACCATGCAAAACAATTCCACTCCATATGGGCACCTGCTGTTTTGACGCAGAGTTCAATCTGTGGGCATATGGGCACCATAAACGCATGCAATGATTACAAATTCACTCTGTCACTCAATCTGTTAGACTGATGATTAAATCAAGTCTTGATGATTAAATGTAGTCTTACTTTTAATCAGAAAATTACTATAATCAATACTTTTTCTATTTTTTTTTATTGTAACCATCATTAGTCTCAATAATAATTATTTTTTTTATTATTATTTATTTAAATGTGTATAAAATCTGTATAAATTTAAGGCATTAAAACAAATACTACTATTGTGTATTTATACATATACATATATAGAATTTTTTTGCATTACATTAATGATAATTTGGGGGCAAATGTGCATAATTGTTATGTAAATAGCTCCTCGATGCACAAAAAAATAAACATTAAAAATAAAAAGGATTCATTGTCTTTGAGTAAAATATACTTTTTACTTTTTATACTCCCTCTTGTCCTCAATGTTATTTAAGCATGTTATGAATGGACAGAAGAGATGGACGCAGGTTTAGTGTTGTATTCACCTGTGACACATCAGTGAGGCAGAAATGGATTCAGGCTGTATTACACAAATGTTTAAGTGTGCAGTGGACATCAGCTCCTGTAACACACATCTGAGCATGCTCAGCTCCTCTGGGCTTTACCACGACCATTCAATTTTTTTCAGTAAATAGAGCAAATCATCGGGGTAATTTATTGAGTGGCCTGTGATTTTCATCAAGCACAATATTCAACTACTTCCTCATTATCATGTTTGGGTTAAAAGTTTTGCAGACATTTGGAAATTGAGGTCAGGTTTCCATTTATTATGCACTTTTATATATATATAGAGAGAGAGAGAGAGAGAGAGAGAGAGAGAGATTTGATATTTTTCTAATAATTGTGTCATTATGTGCCCTCTTTGGAAGTTTGCTGAGGCTCCCTAGAAGCCCCTTAATTTGCTATAAAGTGTATGCTACACATAAAAACATGGAGAAGGGTCTGTCTGCAACCTGCAAGGCTACTACAAGACACGCCCACAACAAGTTAAACCCCCTCCAAACACCCAGTGAATCCTGAAGTCTTGGAACAGCTGGATGCCACATTCACCCACTGTGTTTGTTGTGTTTATTTGTGCAGTGTCTCATTTTGAAGGCTGCAGTGTACCGAGTGTTTAAACAAGACGGCCTTCGTAGGACAAATGGAAACAGAACTTATCGTGGTTGTTCTGACGGCACTCTTTTATAAGCGCGAGTGCTTTGAGTAAGAAGGGAACAAAGTCCCTCTGGAAGGGAATGCATGAGGTACATTTTAGGAGAGTTATAATGATGTAAAGAGAAAAGAAAATAGATTTTACAGGTGTACTTTTAGTCTAATACTTTATATTCATATAAATATACATTTTATAAACTTTGCAGCCATCTACTGAGGTACGTCAACTTGGGAATTAACATTCTTTGCGTTTGAACCTCGAATTTTCGAGCAAATTGGCATATATTTTTTTTTTAGACAAATTATGTTCATTTCCGTTGAAGCAAAGAATTGTGGGTTGTGAGTGCCCATGAAGGATACACCTCATGCATCCTCCAAATTCCCGTGAAAGAAGGTTGCATTCGAAGGCTGCGTTCGGAGTGTCTTTTCTGAAACGAGACAGCCTTGACGACGTATGCGGCAGACAGATGCGACCTCCAGATGACGCAGCCTTCAAAACGAGACACAGCCAACCGTACACCTTCACCCATCCATAACACTATACCTAACCATAACCACAAAGATTTTAAAAATGAAAGTTGGTAAAATGATTAAATATACTGCAAATTAGAAGCTATTTTGAATACAATCATACTGTCGTACCACTAGGTGGCGATAGTGAGGAGAAATATGATGAAAATGAAGAGGAGAAGAAGCAAGCCGTATGCTTAGCTAAGCCAAATGCTGCACGTATGGCAGTAGTAGTAATAGTAGTATGGGTAATCTGCCATTCCAAACTCAGCCAAATTCTTTCTAGCAAGTCAGTCCACTGTCGGTCATCTTTGGAGCGCTCTTTCCAGTCATGCCAGTGTTGCGCCTATCTACTTGAAAGACCAAAATCTCAAAATACGGTCGGTCAAGATTACGAATACAGAACACATTTCAAATCAGCAATAAAATCTGGCAATACTGGTATCCAAAGGCATAGATTTGGCTTGAACACTGGGGTTCTACATCATTTGATGGTTGGGCGCTCTAAGCTTCTTGGTTGGGCGTTCCAATTTCTCCCATTCATTTTAATAGAAGTGGTCCATCTCTGCTAAATAATCTCTGACTAAGCTAAAAGGCTGATCGATTGGCTTGTGAGCTAATCGTAGAAAACAGAATAGATAAATGTTTATTTAACCATTAATACACCTTCAGTAATACAGTTAAAAACACTTCCACAAAGTTTCATTTATCAAGTTCAGTTTATCATTGATATTTTTGGTTTAATAATAGGATGTGAAAAAAGTCATTTAAAAGTTATTCTTTGTCATATTTAAATAGTTAAGATTTTAAAAGTTATTGTAGCCAATAGAATCGCATTACGATTGGTGGGCGTGTCATGAAGTGGGTGTTTCTTGTCGTCACGTGGGATGCAGACAGATACACTTGGAGATAAGTTTTCATTCATTAAATGAAATTAAATACTTGACATTTTTCTGAATCCATAATACGGACAATATTTGATGGAAATATATCATACAATTGAAATGCGCACATCTTACATTTTGTTGTAGGCCTTTATGTAAGAAAAAGGTCTAAAACAAAAGGTCTCTTCAGGTCACAAAAGCTCTGATATTGTGATTATCGTGAACATTAAGTTAATTGTGTGTATGAAGAGGCATTATAAGTGTCACCTTGACAGCTGCCCGGCTGCGAAACATAAATAGAAGCTTTCTGTGACATTACGGCTCTTCCAGAGACAGCGCTGGTGTGGAGGCTGAGAGCGCGTCCTGAGGAATTGTCTCCCAGATGTCTACGTGTGATGTGTCACACACGCCGCATGCTGTTGACGAGCGCTGTCATCTCGCCAACATCTCGACCGCATCACGTTTCATCAGCACCATAATTAATCACCCTCTAACGATGTGCTCCAACTGTCGTGACAAGGAGAACAAGGGCTCTGCCAGCTCTGTCCGTGTGCCATGAATGGCTCTCCCGGTGGCACAGCAGTAAAAACGGTGCCAAATCTGGCACAATCATGTCATAATGTGGACATGGCTGCTGTCTACCCAGTATAACGACTGCTACGGCTTCGTTTTTAGACAATGAAGCAGACATCCACGAGCAAATGATTTCTCTGCATGCCTCCCATTCATTACAACTTATTTTCAGCTGCTTCTAAACTTAAGCATATAGAGGAAATGAGTGTCATACAATTACTATGATGATTTTTTTTTTTGTACACACTTACTGTTCACCTGTACTGTTATTGTATGCGATTCAGAATTTGCCTCATACAAAATGTTTATTTAATCCATTTATGTGTAACTGCTAGGTTTCACCCCTCGAGTGATCAAGAGGAAATGGATGAAGTAACCAACCAAGTAGATAAGACGTTTTTAAAACAGATGGACATTTCTAAAAGTGTTAGAGAGAGGATTTTTCACAGCCTGGTCTCATGAAATTTACGTGAGCGTTGCAACGTTTTCGCAAAACTGTTCAAGTGAAATGTCCAGTCGGAAGTGGCGCCAAAACCAAGCAAAATGAGGTTTTAATCAGACAAGGTATTTAAGTAGAATTTTAGATGGAGGTTTTAATAAAACGTAAACCAACAGTGTCCGAAAAGAGAAATGAGAGGTTAACAGAACAGACATCCTTACCCTTAACCAACAACTAACCATAACCGACAGTGTTTTAAAATGCTGAAGCGAAATGAAAAGCACATTTTCTGAAGCAAACACGTCACTTCTTGTCGCTTCTATGTCTCTGTCGTGTCACGTGTCAGCTTGAGTTCTTGTCAGGTTTTAAACCGTAGTCCTCTGTGTCCAAAGTCCAACGCTCTATGATGCCTATTGTTTTGATATTTTGAGAGCATTCTCTATCAAAGAACATAATGATGCAGTAGCACTATTATTGCCAACACTTGAACAAAATAGGTTTGGGTTCACCATATGTCTAATCTAAATGACACAAAAATCACCAACTGCCTTTGAAACAACACATAAATGCATTGTATATAAAAAAAATATGTAATTTCAAAGCTAGATTTGGACATTTTCTGAAGGTAATATGAGGAGTGTTCGCCTGTGTAAAACTTGCAGCAAAATGCTACAGTGTTGTGGGTGGTTGCCAGGGCGTTGCTAGGCAGATGCTAAGGTGTTCAACTGTAAGTTGTGTTTTTGAAGCATTGCTATGCAGTTGCTAGTATGTTCTGGATGTTTGCTACGTGATTGCATACTGGGCCAAAATGAGCTCAAAAGAGCAGTCAAAAGTTTAATCCCAAATATGAGTAATAGTAACACTGTCAGGTTCATGTTTTTTTTTCCGACTTCGCATAGAACAAGGGGTCGGGTCGCAACAAGTTGCGCAATAAAAATTTGTTCCATAACTTCAGAAGGAAACCTCACAGGTCAGATGTTTTAGCAACCTTTTATGAGACAGATGGAGGCAGTTCACGTGGTTCACATAAGTGATATCTGTAGAATTTTAAAATGGCAAAGAATTCATTACCGGCCGCCGCAACTGTGAACTCTTGGCTAACCAAACCAGAGGAGGTCAGATTATTATCAAACCTGCTGAGGCAGAAACTCTCTTTTCCACCCAAAGGGAAAGATACTGACAGTCTGAGACCTTGGAGTGGGCAAAAAAATTATTATTAGGGTTTAGGTGTGAAGTATTAAAAACTGTAAGCAAAAAGGAAAAGAGCTGCAGTGCTGTAAATCGTGACGCCGGCACGCTTTCATTTGATTAAACCCACAAACGAGAGACAAAACCCTCTAAAGACAATGTCTGAATAATTTCCCATGACAACCACAAATAATCTTTTCATATCTGATGAATCTTCTTAGAGATGTCAATGCTGAATGTTAAATCCTTAGATTCAAATCATACTCTATGCAAATACAAGAACAGAGAAACGTCTAGCGACATAAGCCCCATTTAATTAGCCGCTACATTGTTAAATGTGTCAGAACACACTTCGAAACGCAACACAAGCATGTCGCTATCCTGCCCAGTAGTATCTATACAGTATATATTGGCAGAATTGAGTTTTAAAAGACATCAGGTCTTATGAAAAACTAAGCAATGACATTTTAAACAAGGTAACTCTATCGCCCCTTTGAGTACTGGTCGTTTACCACAACAGTAATGCCCACTTTGAACAATTAAATTCTATTACTTTTTTGGTTGCTCGTAATTATTAGTATACTTTTAAAAAATAAATAATGTATAGAGATATCTGGTGCAACGTGATGAAACTGTAAGATATCGTACAAGTTTGGTCATACAAAAACGTGCAACATTTACACCCAGAGCGAAAAATAAACAAACAAACGAAATACGTTTCTATGATTTTTCATAAACCCTAAACCCAAACCCAAACGTTACCCCAACCCTAAATCAAACAACGATAAATAGGAAAATAACGTTTGTGTACGACGTCAGAGAGAAAACATCTAGGCTAGCTAAAATGTTATGCCTGTATTGTATCGATTTGAAATCTGTTTGTTGATTGGTTGTTGGAAAACTATGTTGGAATTAATAGATTTAAACAATTAAGGGTTCTGTTTTCGAAAGAGTGCGTAAAGCGCAACGCTACGCGATACGACCGCGCACAACGTCTTATCCAATTTTTGTAGCATCATTTCAGACATGGGAGGGAGTGTTTGCACATTCTGTGGGTGTACGGTATGTTAATGAGGTGAAATTGGTCATTGCGCTAAGACGTTTCAATACTACCTCTTATCTCAGCGCAAAGTCCAAATTCAGTTCCTGCATTTGCAGTTTGGAGATTTCACAAGCAGGTGGTGATAAAGTTCATATAGAGAAACGATTAAATGGTGTCCCCGATTATCAGAAACAAAGATTTATGAGATTTGAGAATTGTATTTACTTTGTATGTATTTTGTTTATATTGGTGTTTTTCCACCTGTTGTCAAAGAGTGATTTTTACGACACTGCAAAAAGTTATAGTAAAATATTTGGATTTTGTATGACTATTTTTTTGTTTTTGGTTTACGTCCTTGTTATTTTGATTCTATTTTAGTTTTGTTTGAAGTGTAATTTGAATTTAGAAATATTTTTGGTTTCATTTGATCATGTTTCAATAAATAAACGTTTTAAAAATCTAAATCAACCGGTAGAAGTGAAGTGCATGCCGATGCAATACCTGTTAATGCTAGCCATGATATGTGTCAGTAGATGAAAATTATTATTAATACTTACATTCAGGCGTCTGCGTAGCTCGGCGAGTAAAGACGCTGACTATCACAGCTGGAGTCACGAGGCGTGTGGCTCCAACCAGGTCTCGTGAGCAACCAAATTGGCCCAGTTGCTAGGGAGGGCAGAGTCACATGGGGTAACCTCCTCGTGATCGCAATAATGTGGTTCCATCTGAAACCACATTATAGCGACCAGACGGTGCCGGAGCAGAACCTCAGAGTTGAATTGCACTTGACCAAGCCCATTAGCGCTTTGGTTACCCACTGAAGCTAAGCAAGGTTGAGCCTGGTCAGTACCTGGACGGTAGTCCTCAGGGGGAAATCTACGGTTGCTGCTGGAAGAGGTGTTAGTGAGGCCAGTAGGGGGGTGCTCACCCTGTGGTCTGTGTGGGTCCTAATGCCCCGGTATAGTGATGGAGACACTATACTGTAAAAAGGCACCGTCTTTCGGATAGGACCTTAAACTTTTGTGGTCATTAAAAATCCCAGGGCACTTCTCGGAATAGAGTAGGGGTGGAACCCCGGTGTCCTGACCAAATCTGCCAATTGGCCTCTATTCATCGTGGCTTCCTAATAATCCCCTACAGTATATATGAATTGGCTACATCACTGTATTCTCCTCTCCAACAATGGCTAGCGTGTGTTGGGCGTTCTGGTGCACTATGGTTGCCGTCACATCATCCAGGTGGATGCTGCACACTTGTGGTGGGTGACGAGAGTCCCCCTATGCTATGTAGAGTGCTTTGAGTGTCTAAAAAAAGTGCTATATAAATGTAATGAATTATTATTAGTAGTATTAAAAACTAAAATACCAAAACTTCATGGCCATGCCCACTTACATGTATGATTTATGGCATGGCGTGCACTTACTGCTAGTGCTCTTAAAATAGGGTATGCATTAGTGTATATTAGTGTACAAAATGCTTCCAATAAGTAAAAAAAACAAAACACCCAGCCTATAAATATCCAAGGAAATATTCTACCCCTCAGAGACCCAAGCATAGAGAACAATTATGTCTTTTATTTTCCTTGAACATGCTTTTAGATAGCTACTGGTTATAAAAATAGATTTTTAAGCATTGAATTTTGTGGAAATTTTGCTAGCCGTGACATTCAAAATGCAACTTTTTCCCCTCCCACCAAAATGTATATTATAACTAGAGGAATTTCCAATACTTTAAGATTTGTATGTAGTGATTTCCCGACAGTGCTGCGCACATGCAACATGTTCGCCAAGCATTCGGTTCAGTTCATTTGCATACTTGCAGAGAGTGTGTTTGTGGCCAAACTGCGATATCATATTCTAAACACATACATCAGCACACCCACTCTTTGTTGGAATACTTTCCAATATATTCCTGTGGCAAATTGAACCAATGTGCCAATGAACAAGAATGGCTCTTAGACACCATTTTCCTTTCTTTCTGAGCACAAAACAACCATGACACAAAAACCCAGCGTCTAAACAGCGACTGATGAGCGTTCGAGCTGGCGGATGATTTCAGATGGAATCGCAGAATCTTTCAGGGGGAGTCTAACGGTTCGATAGAGGAGAATTGAAAGGCCGATCAATAGAGATCACAGCTTAAATGAAGAGTGATTTAAATTGGCTTAGCGTTATTGACTGATGCGTCCTTCTGCTGTTTGTTGGGCTCGTGTTCTGCACAAACTTCTAGGATCCTTAGTGGAGTTGTGTTAATAGACACTTCTTCATTAGACTAGACCTTCAAAAAGGGACACCAATTTAAAGCTGAGACTAGAAAATTCCTTTGGAAAGCGTGTTTTGGCAAGTTTAAATAGCTCGGTTTGTATGGAACGGTAAGTTGAACTGATTTTGAAACGGTCAAAGGTCACATCACTCAGGGTTATGAATGGATTTGCTATATCTCAAATTTAACTAAATATTTAATCTCTTATAATACACACTATGTTTCCATTCAAAGAAAATGGAAATGCTGAGGCTTTAAAGGGGTCACATCATGAGGAATCAAATTGTCCTTGAATTTTTGACTAGGCGTGTAATGATACACAAATTTGGCAACACTTTCTATAAAGCCTGTATTTGTAATGCATTGTAAAGGCATTCTACTGCATTCATAACTTCTCATAAATTATTACAACTACAGTTATAATACATTGTAAGTCTTCCCCTATTCATAGATATACTTTAGAGTATAATGCATTATAACAAGTAACATCCAGTTTTAACTCAGCAGAAGTTAATAAAGTTAATGGTATAAGTGCTGTATAGGGTAAACAGTCTGGGTGACGGAGGACGAATCTGAGTTGCCTCCATGTCTGAGATGTGAATCCGTTGGACGTTGGATGGACAGAGAGATGGATGGATGGATGGATGGACTGATGGATGGATTCATGGATGGATGTATTCATGGATGATGGATGGACGGACAAACAGACGGACGGATTGATGGATGGTTGGATGGATGGATGAATTGATGGACAGATGGATGGATGGACAGACAGATGTGTGGATTCATGGATGGATGAATGGATGGATGGACGGACGGATGGATTAATGGATGATGGATGTACGGACAAACGGACGGATGGATTGATGGATGGTTGGATGGATGGATGGACGGATGGATTAATGGATGATGGATGTATGGACAAACGGACGGATGGATGGACGGACAGACGGGTGGATTCATGGATGGATGGATGGATGGATGGACGGACAGACGGGTGGATTCATGGATGGATGGATGGAAGGATGGACGGACAGACGGCTGGATTCATGGATGGATGGATGGACGTTGAACAGACGGATTGATGGATGGATGAACGAACAGACAGATGGATGGATGGATGGACGGACGGACAGATGGATTCATAGATGGATGGATAGACGGACGAACAGACAGATGAACGGACGGATTGATGGATGGATGAATGGAAGGACGGACAGTTTGATGGATGGATGGATTGACGGATAGACGGATGGATGGACAGACAGATTGATGGATGGATGAACAGATGGATGATGGATGGATGGACAGATGGATTCATAGATGGATGGACGGACGGACGAACGGACAGATGAATGGATGGATTGATGGATGGATGTATGGATGGACGGACAGTTTGATGGATGGATGGATTGACGGATAGACGGATGGATGGACAGACAGATTGATGGATGGATGAACAGATGGATTGATGGATGGATGGACAGATGGATTCATAGATGGATGGACGGACGGACGAATGGACAGATGAATGGATGGATTGATGGATGGATGTATGGATAGACGGACAGTTTGATGGATGGATGGATTGATGGATGGATGGACAGACAGACAGATTGATGGATGGACGGATGGATGGACAGATGGAAGTTTTTGAACCGCAAGTCCCATCCGTAACACTAACCATTTTTTTGTGACTAATGTGGTGCATTTTCTAGTCATGCATGTTCAACATATTCTAAAAATATATATATATAATTTTTTTTTTAATTTATTTTATTTTTTAATTATTAAGTAATGATCAGTTTTTTTTTTTCATTTTAACATTTGAAATTTATTCTTAGTTAAAACAGAAGTTGAACAGAACCGAATTCAATTTATAATGTCAAATTAAGTAAATACATTAACTTTGTGATGCATTTAACTTTTAATTGATGTCATTGATTATACATACAATAAATCCAACCGATTCATTCCATGAATTCAATATTCATGGATTCCAAAAGGATTTGTAAACATTTGAATGTCTATTCATATGTAAAATTATTTAAGTTTTTAATGTTCAGTGTCTATGTGAACGTAAACAAAATATATGTGCTCGAACCACAATTTACATACGAATACTGATGAGATCACTTTGAATACAAAGAAAGTCTCAAATCTATATACAGAACATTTTTCATTTATCTCAAATCATTGTAATGATACTAGATTTCACAACCAGCAGAAAGCATTAATGGCAAATATTAATTAACTACGGACCGGCAGAGGTTTAAACAAGATCAAAAATTTAACAGGATTTCCGACAAATTATAAAAAGGGGGATTTGACAGTCAATGTGACCCGTGGACCTAAATGAATTCTTTCAAATGTGCTGATGAGACAAGTTTTGCAGATAGAACAGCTTCAACAGTCTCAAAGACTCACTATTATGGAAAAGAGGAGAGACGTGCAGCGAATTTTAACTCCGCATGAGACACTTGCAACTTTTTGATAAGCTCCTAATCACACACGCTAAATGAAGAATGGTCGGACGCTTCATCCTGGTCAACAATGACGTTTTGTGAACATTTTCAGAAGAAAAAAAATAGACATTGATTGTTTGTTGTTGAAATTATTCATCTTTAGTCTGTTTTCTAAACTCATTAGATGACTTCATGTCAACAAACTCAAATAGTTATTTATGGTTCATATTTAATAGCCCAAAGCTGAATATATTTATTTGAAATTGAGTCAACAAATGCTGTGAATGATTTATGGGGGCCAAATAAGAGAGCATTAAAAATCACACCGAAATCTTCTGCAATGAATATTAATGCAGGATATTAGGTGCTATTGCTGATGCAGGTTTTAATTTCTGACTCTTGATAAATTATGGATAAGGATAAGGAAAAAAAATAGCTTGCAAGCAAATCGTGGAACACGATTCAGTGGTCACGGGCCGATACTGATAGTAAGTGCAATTAGTGTGGATCGGTTAAGTGCTCGCGGACTGTTTTCAGCTGGTTCTTGATCTATTTTAAAGATAACTGAGTCAAATGTGGTAAAGTCTGTCAAACCCTGCTACAATAGCAGTGCTAGATGTTTTTAACAAGATCCCAGATCATTTCAGTCTGATTTGAACAGTTTAAGTGACAATATTAGACACAACAGCAAACCTGCTGCCTGTGTGTAAGCGCAGTAAAGCATTGTTACTCATTATATATGCAAAGTGGACATTTACATAGAAGTCTTAAAGGCAGAGTAGCTAAAAATGCAACATGGCCTCATAGAATCACTTTACTTAAATTTTTTGCAAAATAATTTTTCCGTGGCTTATTGTACGTATCGCGGCAGTTTCGTGAAATGAACACTAGAGGAGCTACAACATTTAAACACTTTTACTATAGCGCATGACTCATTTGAACGTTTAACTACATTTAGAAGCTTGTTCGAGTGTGGTTAAATTGTGCGGTGCTCAACTGATGAGTGTTACACTTGTGAAGTAAAGGAGAGGGGTACGAGTCCTGAAGATCACGTGAGACGACACGTGATCCGAAAGTGTCATAGAAGCACCACACAATGGCGTGGTTGTTTTTCATCTCACATTTGCT
Source organism: Moxostoma hubbsi (assembly GCA_032164185.1). Lineage (NCBI taxonomy): Eukaryota > Metazoa > Chordata > Actinopteri > Cypriniformes > Catostomidae > Moxostoma > Moxostoma hubbsi. The sequence goes on from JAVLUX010000013.1 coordinate 43,880,619, forward strand.
TTTTCTAACACTATCGGTTAGGTTTAGGTTTAAGGGTTAGGATAGCGAGATCAGTTTGGTTGATTTAAAACTCGATAGAGCATAAACCTTAAAAACCTCATCTAATGGGGGAACATTTAACTAGCTTTTAGCGCCACACAGTGGACATTTCGCATTGAAACTGCTACGGCACACGTAATGAACGATGTAATGTCATTTAGCAAAAATGTCACCATTGTCCTGTCATTTTCATGAGATTGGGTTGAAAAAGTCGCCCATTACATTTTAAGGATCCGAGGAAGGAAAATGTGCACCAAAAACTATTTTATGAATCATGGTCACTAGTTGTCTTGACTTTTGTTTAGTTTTTTGGCACAGAAACACAGCAGGACTTAAATGCCTTCACATCAAAGCAGATGACCAGGTCTCTCACTCATTTATGGCTATGAAATATGCAAGAGCTGCATGTCAGTCTGATATAAGACCCAAATCACAGCCTTTTACTTCTGCTGTACCTCGCAGTTAGTACGCAGGAACGGCTGAGCGCTTACTGCAGCACTGCACCTTTAATAATGCATACTCACTCATGCATATTCTCCGCATCTTGTCAAGCACGCTGGAATTAAACATGTTTATCATCTCAAAAAACTGACACATTTTACACTATGAGTCTTTATTGGGCCACGGCTGAATGACCATTTCTCTCGCCGCATGGACAGTATTCATCCTGAGCTGTGTTATAATTCCAGACGGTTCTTAAGTGTGCAAAAAATGGGTAAAACTTTAGTGCACGGACATCTATTCTGTCAGAGCTGTAATTAAATGGGGAGTGCTGACAAAGTGAAGGACATTCAAGTAATCAGCAACACATTCTTCAAGGCGTAATTACACGTCTCAGTCACGAGCGCGTTACTTTAAAGACTTCAAAAGGTGGTGTAAAAAGCGTACATTTAATGCGCTCAGCAGCTCTAGAAATGTGGCTCCCTGGAGAAACACAAAGAAGTCGTTGGACTAGTAGATTTCAGGATGTCTTTCGCTGAATATGCAGCCTTCGCTCGGAGCTCCACGTTAAATGATCATTATAAAAACGTCTATATAATAGCCATTATAGTCCAGGATTAAAACAACTGCTATCTGGCGAGACAGAAGAAGTGGAGCACTTTTCTACAAAATTGCCATTTGTTTTTTTAGGTAGAGAAAATTGATACATTTTGGAGATGAAGATGATTGAATTAAACTTCAATTCGGGCATATGCACAAAGCTATTTTAAGTCTTCTAAAGACTATAGCACATTCATGAAATAGATGACTTGTTATTGTTTTTTTTGTTTTGTTTTTTGCATATTATATGGTCATTGTTTTGAGCTGCAGCATATTCTGAGAATTCATTTTGTAAAATAAAAATGTTCATGTTTAAATAATGATTTAACAATTGAAGAAATGTTGTAAGCATTAGTGTCTATGCTAACGTAAACTAATGACAGAAAAATAAGGGTAAAAAAGCATTCCTGACAGCAGACAGTTCAGTGATATTTAGTCACAGATGGAGTCAGGATGGACCCTTCTTTTGTGTCTCATCGTTTCCTCCAGTTAAACACAGACAGTGCGGATGTCGATTGCTCACCCGCTGAGATATTGACTTACTGAAGATTGAAACACGGCCAAACTCAGACCTTCTAATCTTTGAGCGAGAGCCCACAGTTTTGTGCCGCTGTTAAATCCTCTAAACTATCTTGCATTTCGAGCGCTCCAGTTGGCAGGCTGATTTCTGAATTTGATTTTTAATACCCAGAATCGTGTGATGTTTCCGGGTTTGTGTTTCTCAAATCCTGCTGTAAGATAGATACATATGGTTTTATGTTAATATGATTCAGATCTAGATCACTTAGCAGGAACTGGGAAATATTAGTTATTTGTGTGCAGTGCAAGTCATGGTTTATAATTATTAAACTAAGTGTTAAAAGTCAGTGTTTAAACATCGATTTTGTATGAACTGTACGATTAATGATTAATGTCTTTGAAGTTCATCCTGGATTAACTGCAGAAGTTCACATAGATGCGATTGTCTTTGTTATTTGGCTGATGAACGCTTTTGTTGTCAATTAAATGATAGTCTATATATTCCATTATAAGAGTGAAGTCCATCAATAGACAAAGGTGATGCAGGCAGAGATCAGTGAGGTGCAACGCAGTTCAACCGGCAGGTCATTACGGTGAGGTTCAATAGGAGCCAAATAGGAAAAGGATCTACCCCTTTTGTGGATTTTGATATTCTAAGAATTATTAACAAACCAATATTTTGTGATCACAGTTAGCTTAATGGAATATAGTGTGACAGAAGGTCACTTAAGTACTGTGGAGATGGACCATTCAAAGCTTTGTATGTAGAATTGTAAAATGAATACAAAATGTAACATGTAGCCAATGTAACGACAATAAAATGGGGCTAATATGATCTTATTTCTTGGTTCTCGTCAGCACTCTGGCAGCTGCACTATGAACCAATTAAAGTTTATTTACTGAACTTGCAGGACATCCTCCCAGTAATGCATTACAGTAATCTGGTATTGAGGTCATGAATGCATTAATTCGTTTTTTGGCATCAGCAACAGGGAGCATGTGCTTTTAATTTAGCAATATTTCTGTTCTACAAACATTGGAAATGTGATTTTCAAAGGACACATTGGTATCAAATATAACTCCTCAATTCTTCCCTGTAGAAGATGTCGTAACAGTACATCGAGAGTACACGGCTTATTTTTAAGAGGTTTTTGGTCCAATAATTAGCACCTCTGTTTTGTCGGAATTGAGTAGAAGGACATTTCTGGCCATCCAATCTTTGATTTCATTGATACACTCTGCTAATTTGGAGAATTGTGAATTTTTTATGGGTTTAGAAGAAATATAATGTTGGTTATCATCGGCATAACAGTGTAAACTTAATATCTCCCAGGGGAAGCATGTATAAGGAGAAAAGCAGAGGCCCTAAAACTGACCCCTGTGGCACTCCATACTTAACTTCTGTTTGATTTTACAATTCCTCGTTTACACATACAAAATGGTAGCGGTCTGATAAATAGAACCTAAATCATACTAATGGAAGTCCCTATTCAAGGGAATGTCGTGATCTATCGTGTCGAAGGAAACACTACGATCTAAAAGCACTAGAAGAGAAATGCAGCCGCGATCAGATGATAAGAGCAAGTCATTTGTAACTCTGATAAGTGCAGTCTCTGTACTGTGTTGGGGCTTAAATCCTGATTGAAATTGTTTATATATACCATTTCTCTGTAGATATGAACATAGTTGGGAGGACACTACCTTTTCTAGTATTTACTTTTTCATCTCTTAGTCTGTGGCATTTTTAATTGTGATCGGCCACTATGGAGGATGTGGGTCCATCGCCAATCGAGATTTTCATTTTATAGTTTATTTTTTCATTAAGAAAGTGGAACTGGAAGCTGCTGTAATGTCACCTACAATTAATCTCTCCAGTGTGAGTACTTTTGCTAGTGAAGGAGGAAGTGCATCTCTGTCTCTACTTCACTTGATGTATAGTGGCCACATATTTACTCCTCTTTAGGTCGCCATGTCTTTTATGCCTTACTGTTTCGATGGCCAGTTGGTGGTCACTAAGTCTGTATTTGGTTATAGTTGTCTGTGTTTGACATTTCTGATCAAGAAATGATATTCAGCAAGACTGTGCCCTCTGCTGTGTTGTAGTAAAATTGTAGACATCTTTGGGTTTTTGTATGTTCCTTCCAACGATCTATGTATATATCAGCTCGTTATTATTTATTCTTGTGTGTTGAAGGGGTAGATGGCATTGTTGGGTGTCTTTCTGTGGACATGAAGGACACTTCTACAGAACTCTATGTGTAGACCTTCTATAGGATGTTTGTCCCATGCATTATGCATGTATTTACTTAGTTGGAACCAGACCTCACTTCCATACAAGGCAATGGGTAGTATGACGCTATCAGACATCTTTGTCCAAATTCTGATTGGAATGTTTATTTTAAATAATGTCATTGTATGGCATTGCCCTACTTGTATCAAGTTTTTATTGCCAAATTAAAATTTCCAAAGGGGGTTCAAACAAGTCCCAGATCAGTATATTGTGAGCTGTGTTTAAGTATGGTATCATTAGAGTAAATATGGATTTTTGTTCCAGATCCCTTAATAATTTAATTTTTGGACATTAATTTATAGGGCCCAGCCTTGGCAGAATTGATTCAGGAAATCAAAACAGCCAGTAAATTGGATTAATTTGATACCTGCAAAAAATAATCATTTTTAAAATATTAAAAGCTCAAGATTGCTATGAAAATGGGTGAATGCCACATGTCTTTCTTTCATGGATTGAGATGAACATACAGCATTTTATTTGAAGTTATAATAATAATAGCAATAATCAATATAAGCAGAACACAAAATACGTCTTTTATAAAAAGAACAAATATGTCTTATAATTGCATACCAATTTTTTGCATACAGTATGCAAAAATAATTTATGCTTTTATTTTTGCATTTTCTTTTTTACAAAAGACAATTTACAAATTGTCCATCAAGAAAGAGAAATAAAAAAAACTCAATGTCATTTTGAATAACCATATGAAATAACCATTCACAACATATTCTATAAATAGCATGTGTAATTCATTCATTTACATGTTAAATTCTATTTCAAATAAAGTGGAAATTTATTTAAGGCATCATCAATATTAAATGAGATAGGACAGCGCACCTCATATTTAACTAATTAATCAAAAATCAAGAATCGAATCTTGTTTTTATTTTTAAGCAAATCCCATTTGTGTTCACATTCCAGACTTCTATTATTAATTTTATATGTTACTTCTCCTTTTGGTATATTTCCGAAATCGTTTCTCTCCATCTTTGAAATGATGGGTGTTCTGGATTAAAAGATGCTATTCTGATTTCCCTACATATATTTAGTTTGTTTTATTTCTTAAGGACAATTTTACCCAAAATAAGGTTTTCTGGATGTATTTCTAGTGTGCAGTTATATATTAAATTAACCTGTCTGATCACTTCATTCCAGTAAGTTTTTTTCCACAATTTCTCCCGTTTCACCAGCTGTTATATTTACTTTGATTAACAGTTTTTATAAAAACCCACATTTGTATCTTCCAAGACTATTCCCTCCAAACACTGGATTGAGCAGTGTGGAATATATGATATTTCTCATTTTTATTCATCCTCCCACCTACATATAATTTTATTCAGAGTGTCCTGTATGTCTCTTTCAAGTGCACTCTTTAACTGGATTGGTGGTATTGTATGTATCGATTATATAATGTATTAATGGATGAATTTCCTGTTTTATTTCTTTTACTTTGACTTCTGTTAATAAATATCTTCTTACCTGTAAATAATTAAATAAATGTGAATTTGGAAGCTTATATTTTTTTGCTATGTTTGAAAAGGTGTCCCTTCCTTGATCAGAGAACTGATCTCTTTTCAGGCCTCTATCTGCCAAAAACTTCAATGTATTATCAAATCTATTTGGCATGCAAATGCAGTGTAAATGCATTTTTTTTAAAACAATGTCTTGTGCACGGTTTAAATTAATTCAAATTATTTTTTTCATATGCATCAGCTTTCAGCAGAGAGGTAAATCATGAGAAGTAAATTGCGTTCTCTCACACGATTGGTTGTGCTCTGCAAACGTCACTCGTTCATGTGCACGAGCGTGTAATCTAATCTTAATGCCAGTATCGAAGCCTGAGTTGACAGAGAAAGTTGATGAGCTGCATCATGGTACCAATTAAACCTGAAACCAATCCTAAAACCCTGAGTTCGTTCAGCGACCTTCATGGTACAGGCCTCTGGACTCACAGTTTGGTCTAGCAGGTCTGCAAATTCATTAATATATATGTTAAATACGTTTGGGCTGAGGAAGCAGCCTTGTCTAACCCCTCGTTGTTGGGAAAAGTATTCTGTTCTTTTCAGTCTGACTTTTACTGCACATTTATTTTGAGTGTACGTATTTTTAATTAAGTCATGTACATTGCCCCCTATGCCACTTTGAATGGTTTTATATAATAACCCTTTATGCCAATAGAGTGAAAAGCCTTCTTGAAATCTACGAAGCAAGCAAATATTTTGCCTTCTTTCTTTTGGTGTATGTTTCATGTATTCATGTGTTCAGTGTAAATATATGGTCAGTGGTTCGATGTTCAGGAAGGAAGCCAATTTGAGATTTGCTGATGACATTATGTTCTTTATTGAATGATGAAACTCTTGAGTTGATAAGGGAACAAAATACTTTTCCCAAGTTACTGGTTACAAAGACTCCCTTGTAGCTTTTAGGGTCTGTTAGATGGGGGAGATGAGCCCTTTATTCCAGTCATCAGAATCATGTTGAAGAGTTTGAGCAATGCATTATGTAGCTGCTTTTTAGCATCTCATTTCTGACGTTGTCAGGACCACAAGATGAATTGCATTTGAGGGATTGCAGTATTTTGCTTAATTCTTGTTGGGTTATTGGATAATCTAGTGGATTTTGGTTGTTTTTTTATACATGACACAAAAGTATTCAACTTTTCAAGGATGTTTGCTTAATTGGGATTATTAAAATGGCCTATTTGATGGGTATATGTGGTGGTGTAGTGGGCTAAAGCACTGAGCTGGTAATCAGAAGGTTGCTGGTTCGATCCCCACAGCCACCACCATTGTGTCCTTGAGCAAGACACTTAACTCCAGGTTGCTCCGGGGGGATTGTCCCTGTAATGAGTGCACTGTAAGTCACTTTGGATAAAAGCATCTGCCAAATGCATAAATGTAATAAATGTTATACAGGGCCGTTTCTAGGCATAGGCGAACTAGGTGGTCGCCTAGGGTGCCACCAACTGGGGGGGCACCAAAGTGTGTTCTATATGTAACTTGGGATTGTCTGGATATTTGTGTTTTTGTTTTGAAATCAATCTTAGTTCTTGCCTAATTGTTTAACAATCACGGTCAAACCATTCTTCAGAAGGCTTTTGTTTAGTGCCTCTTTTGTATTTATTTGATTTGGTGTCCTTTAAATTTCTCCTAGATCACTGATGTTAGCTTTAGGAGCTGATGATGAAGGTGGGTGGTGTTGTGATAATTCCTGGGCGTAGCTCAGTGTCTCCTGGAGTCGATCAGGAGGGGGCTTCATTGTAAGACTGTCTCTCTTGTGTTCTGTGAAGCCATCGAGGAGTCGTGGGTCGTCTGTGGAGGTCTGGTGATGGTTTTGAGTGAGATATAGGGCTCGATGAATCTGAAGGCTTCATCCTCTTATGATGTCTTATGGTTCCTCTATAGCCTATTGTTGTTGAATGTCCAATAGCAACAACCTTAATGGATTTGGCAAATATCCTGACTCCATCCTGATCCAGGTGGATACCATCATACAGGTGCCATGGCCTTACTGAGGTATGATGGACTAAGTGCACATTGGGCAAGTTGGCGTAGGTGTGATGGACCACTTCTTTGATCTTGTCAATTACGTTAGGAGGGATGTCAAGCCACGGGAGCAGAGTGGAGATCAACACACGTGTTCTCAGACATGACAGTTAGGCTGTCTCTGCCATTTCATACATGGCTCTGGCTGACTCTTTCTTAAGGCTGTGGAGATCATTTTTGCCTGTATGAATGATAATAAATTGAGGGCATCTGTAGAGAGCAGTTCATGAGCACGTCCTGTGTTTCTACAATGGTGAGCTAGTACTCTCTGACTTGGGAAGCGTTTCTTGGGGTCTAAGTTTTTACCATTTTAGTCCATTAGTAGAACAATTGGTGCCTTAGCCTCTTCTGCTTGTCTGGAGGTGAGGAATTGTGTGAGATCACTTCATGATGTGATTGTGAATCAGCTTATGTGGTGTTGGGAGATTCACTTGCCTTGTCTTGATGCCATATACAAATTGTACTCTTTCAGCTTTTCTTTCAACTCTTGGATGTCTCCCTCTGGGCTTTTTTCTATCTCTGTTGAGTTCTCTTTTCTTTTTTCCATTTGAGCTCTTAGATTTATGTGGTCTCTGTGGAGTTCCCTGATCTCTGCCTTGAGATTTTTATGGTGAATTAATCTGGGCTAGTATGAATCAGCTGCTGAGTTCTGCCATGTCCATTTCAAGAAGGGACATTTTTTTTCAGGGAGACACTGAAGACACTTGACGTGCGTGTGGCCTGCTCTAAATTCAGCTCATCAAATGGAACCGGAGATTTCTGACTGGAGAGTAGGGCATCAGTGCATTCTCCCCTTCAGAGTCCTTCTCTTCAACTGTGCATTGTGTATAATTCTCAACTTACTGTTTTAAATGGGTAAATGATACTTCAAAGGCCTGTAGACTAGCTTCAGTCCCTTTAATCAAAATCACTCCAATGTTGTACAGATTGATGGTTTGGTAATGGTCAGCACTTTCAAAAATGCAGATCGGAGCGCTTTTACATATGCCTTTCTTTTTAAGTAAAGGGAAAACTTTCACTGGAAGTATTTTTCTATATTGTGTTCCTCTCTGTATAGAGAGTGAGATTTGTCCTTTTTACTTCAGATGCCAGATCTGAATAAAAACATTCTGGATTTTCATGCTGTAGTGAGTGTCTGGAAGTTTTTTCTTATCCCTTTAAAGTCCACAGGATAATGAATCTGCATGGCATCCAGTGAACGCATCTTGACAAACCATTGAGCTAGTTTGTAATGCCAATGGTTGAAAATGAACCTTCTTAAGAGAGTGATCGCTTGTCTTTTGTGTTGAAATATGTGTTTTTACTTGTTTCCTCCAGTGCGCACTTGGGAGGTTTTTGGCCGAGTTCAAAGTGGTTGGGATGAGGGTCAGCACCTCCAAGATTGAGACCATGGTTCTCTGCCGGAAAAGGGTGGATTGCTCTCTTCAGATAAGGAGAGAGCAGCTGCTCCACATGGAGGAGTTCAAGTATCTCTGATGTGATGATGTTCAAGAGTGATGGAAAGTTGGAGTGTGACATTGACAGGTGGATTGGTGCAGCATCTGCAGTATTGCAGACCGCTGTGGGTAGTGACCGAAAGATAAGATCGCAAATACAAGCGGACAAAATTAGCTTTCTTCGTAAGGTGTCACCTTAAGGGATTGGGTGAAAAGATCTGACATTGAAGAAGGGCTCTGAATAGAACTGCTCATCTGTGTTGAACGAAGCCGGCTGATGTGGTTCAGGCATCTGATTAGGATGTCTCCTGGATGCCTTCCTGCGGAGGTATTCTGGGCATGTCCAACTGGGAGGCCCTGGGGAATACCCAGAACACGCTGGAGTGATTATATCTCTCGGCTGGCCTGGGGTCGTATGGGCTACTTTGCTTAGTCTGCTACCACCATGACCCGGTCCCAGATAATCGGTCGAAGATGGATGGATGAATGGACTTCTTCACTGTCTTGAGTTTTCGCTGTTGTGTCTATTGTCACAATTGGGCCGCTGTGTGTCGTTTGATTTCACTCTCATGCTCTCTCTCTACCGAACAGGGATATAATCCCCTTCATCCCTCTCGGCAACTTGATTAGCCTAATTAGGGGCCCGCCCTCCTCCTTGCTACATTCCTCCCTCCTTTCCTTCAGGCCCCCGCATGATGTACACCCCTCCCCCCCTCCTTTCCGGCCCCACTTGCCGGCAGGTCTTCTCCACCTTCTTTGACCTGGGAGGGAGGGAAGGGGAGGGAAAACAACCCAAAAAAAGAGAGGGAAAGGCCAACATGGCAGTCTTCCCTTTGACCCCGCCGCGTTTAGGGATAGCGAGTAGGGGTCATTCCTCTGCTTACAGGCGGCCGGGCGACTCCGTCCCCCGGTGGATGTCTGCAGCTGCTCCTTTGGGGTGGATGGTAGTGGCGAGGACTCTACTACAGCATATCCTTCCTCCTTCTCAGGTTTCGGCACCAATGTAACAGTGTAAAAGGGTAAGGAGGAGAATATTAAAGTAATATTTAATCAAACAATAAGACACAAACATAAACACATGAAGGGCAACTGCCAGTAGATCTCTCTCTCCCAATCTGCCACCTCTGGCGGCCTTTATCCCTCTCGTTGGCTTGATTAGCCTGATAAGTGGCCGGGCGTGCGTCATCACGGCCCGGCCCCACCCTCCTCCTCGCCACACTTTTTCTAATTTCTTTCTTTGTCTTTTCTACTTTGTCTATCTATCTGTTTTCTTTCTTTCTACTCTCTGTCTGTCTGTCTGTCTGTCCATCTTTCTGTCTTTATTTGATTTCTTTCTTTGTTCCTCTCTTTATTTTTTCTTTCTTTCTATTCCAAAAAAATCTGATCTTATAAATGTTCATGTTTACACGCAAGCAATTAGATCTGATCTGTGAACAGTCTGATGTTGTTGATCGTTTAAATCCAATCTTAAACATCTTAAATAGAGAGTAACATTTTTAAGGATCTATTTTCAGCACATCACATGTGTACATTTACTGGTTAAATTATGACCTAAAAGACATAATTGAAAAAAAATAAAGTCTTAATTATGATGATTTCAGTGAATATCATTATTAGAGATTGTGGCAGGGTGGAGGGCGGGGCCAGGGCCGGGATGTGATTCTACACACCCGGTCCCTTATAATGCTAATCAAACCTCCGAGAGGGATTAAGGCCAACTGCGGAAGATGGTCCACACCATCCTCTGCAGTCGGCCCCTATTGGATATTCTGGGCAGTCCGAGTCTCCCTGTCTGGACTGTTTTAAGCAGAAGAATTCAATCTGCTCAGACGTTTCAAAACAAACACACTGCTGTCAGTCTGACAGTCGTTTGATGATTATGTGAATCGAGAGGACTGCCTTCAAATCATCCATCAGCGTTCATCCCTCTTGAACTTTAAAGCAACATTCTCACTCACTGTAGGATATAGGCAAAGGGTAAGAAAAATAAACTTCAAGATATAGTCTCTGAATACAATTTATAATGTAAATGTATCTTGTTTTAAGGATGCTTAGATATGTTTCTGGAAAACAAGACAAACATACTGATTATAAATAATTGTATGCAGTGTGTGCACAGGGTTTGCAACCCGGTCACATGAAAAGAGTCGCATTAATAGAACGAGCTGGTGAAATCGTAAGAAACTGTCAAAGTTAGCTTGTATAAAATTAATGACTTGTACTCCTATAGGTCTTAAAGTTGTACCTTTTGTGAGAGCCAAGTTGTGCGATATCTTACGAGTTGTCATGAGACTGTTGGATTTTGAGAAAACATTGAACTTTCTTATAAAAGTGATTATATAATGTTAGTTGTTGTTTTAAAGTGCAGCTCTCATCTTTGTAGAACATCTCTTCGGCTCCTGGCGTTTATGTTGCTGGTATTTTTCTGTAGTTGGAAACGCTCGCAGATAGGAAACATCAGAGATTTACTCCAGAGACAGAGCCTCTCCTGAAGGCGATCAATTGTATGATTACCATCCAGCCACCAGCACAAAGACACACAACAACTGCTTATGCAAATCATGTTCTACATTTTCTTTCAGAAATCTTTAATATCATGAGATGTATGAAGAAGCAGGAAAAATGTGGTCTTAAAGGTAGAGTATATTCTGTAAAAGCACCAAAGTGATTACTTTGTAATCGAATTAATCCTAACTGAATAATTAAAGGCAACAATACAAATAATAATAATGCACTATCCAAAGATTTTTCTACTGTACATTATTTACAATTTCTTACATATATCCATAAATATTAATATTAATATTCAGACTTTTTGAATGTAGTGAAACAATTTTTAGCATTTTTTTTTTCATATACGTATAAAGAATAGATAGAAACCATTTACAAAAAGATTCTTGATTGGACTGACTAACCAAATACATTTTAATGAAACTTTCTAACCATCAACATTGCAGTTGTCAGAGCGTGCGAGCATGAGACAGAGACCCAAGAGCAGAGGAACAGTTCAAAGGATTGATTTACAGTAAATATAATTAGTCACTGAAATGGCGAAGTCAGGAATAGATTCGGGAAATCTTCTGTTGAAGCTTGGTGAGGTGCAGAACAATGCCCTGAAGGGTAGGGTGAATTACTGCCAACAAGCGGGCAAAGACGTGGCATCCTCTGTGGAAGATCAGCTGACACGCAGCAAACTGGATGGCAACCACACGGGCAGAGACACGGGCAGAGACAGGCAACCAAACAGAACAAGAGACGGGACCAACAAGGTTGGCAGACATAGTGAGGTTAGTTACTTCACATCAAACAGCTTACTATAATGATAACATCCAATGATCAATACAGACTACATTCAACAATACTGAACGAACATTCAGGCAACACTGAACTACATTTAATAAAGCAGCAAAGGACATTACACACAAGGGGATTAAAATAGGCAGCGACAAACAAGGAACAAGTGCTGCTCGCCAGCTGAAAGTTGGCATGAACACTGTTCCCATGGAAACGCTGATTCTGCATGCCAGCGGCACCTGAAACACATGAGGGAGAAAACATCAACACGCTTGGAACAAAACAAACAGAAAATGGAACGTGAGTGTCCGGATCCAGACACAGACCAAAACCGAACTAAACAGGAAGTCATGACACAGACACCATGACCCGGACACGAACAAGACAAACCGAAGAGCGCATGGCAGTAACTCACAACCGGACCCATGCGCTCACAAAAAGAACGTAACACGAAACACAAGACAGACAGGGAACAATAATGTCACTGTCCCATCAGACAAAACCCCAACCTGACAAGGTGACAGGAACGTGACATTACCGGAGAGCGCACAACAGTAACTAACACCTGGAGCTGTGCGCTCAACACAAGGACAGGACATGAGCAATGATGTCACGGTCCCATCAGACAAAAACTCAACCTGACAAGGTGACTGGACCGTGCATGAATGTTCCACCGATGCAGCTGGAACACTGTACTGAAATACTCTGATAGTGTTTCCAGCAGCGCATTTCAACTGCACCGCTGCCCTCTACTGGGTCAAAAGCGTAAAACACACAAACAAATGACTCTTATGAGCCGGCTCTGTTGAATCTACAGCGCGAAACAGACAGGGTTTCCGGTCTAGTCCGGTATAGTATTAATCTTACACTTATGTGCAAGTAATGAATGTCCAACTTGAAATCAAATAAGAACTTTAATCAAGCAGTGCAGTTACTGATTGGTTGTTCATAATACAAGGATTTATATATATATATATATATATATATATACATATACAGTATATAACAAAATTGTTTCACCAGTTTTTTAAGAACAAAAAAAAAAAAAGATTACTCCAAACTATTTATGTCAACATTTCATCTTTTTATCAACATTTATTTATTTATTAATTTATTTCGTAACATCACAACAGAATGGCTACCTGCAAGTTGTTTACACCACCTGACTATGATTTGGTTGACCAATGTTTTCATATGCATTTATTATTTTATTTTAATTTGTATTGATATTATTTTAAAACAAAATTGTTTCTCTGCTTTTTTTAAAAAATTATATTATTATTCCAAACTATTTATGCTAAAAAAAATAAATTAAAAAAAATCTCAAGAATTTCAGCTATTTATCAGACTTTATTTATTTAATTATTTTATAACATCATACAAGAATGGATACCTGCATGTTGTTTACACCACTTGACTTTGATTTGTTGTTGTTTATTATTATTATTATTATTAATTTATATTAATAATATTTTAAAACAAAATTGTTTTACTGCTTTTTATAAAGATCATGTAGTACAATGTTATTACAAACTATTTATACCAACAACAAAAAAATATATATTTTTTTTTCAGAAAATGTCTTATTTACCTATTTTATTTTATTTTATTTGTATTTTTTTTTTTTGGTATTTTTTTATTTTTTTTACTGTCTCTGGATGGTCATGACACATTTTGGACTTTAAGCCCCAGACAATTTTATTTTCAAAATGACTTTAAACTCAGAAATTGAAAACATGTTTTGTCATATTTGTTTCGAGTAAACTGCATGTTCAATGTGTTTTTAAATAAGTTAAATTGAGCGTCACATCATTAACCCATATACAGATATATCCGAAGGGCCCCTTCTTAATATATGTTCACCTGACATATCTTACCCCACACTCACTATACAGCAGTCTTGCACGGGTCCTGTTTGGTAAACCTGCACCTGCCTTGCACCCGCATTACTTAACAGAACACCCGACCCGTTATCCAACAGCAGGACTAATTTAATGCCGTACCTGACCCGACCCATATACAATAAAGCCCGCAATCCGAACCGCTGTGAGTTGGAGCATTTTAAGAAAAATAGACACATAGCCTAATATATACATGCGAATGAAAAAAGGGTTAACAAAAATGAGTTTTAGTCTAATAGTTTTCCAAAAGTATATCTGGCATCCTGGTTTACAGTGTTTCCAATATTGCAATGTTTCTGTACACGCTCAAGGATAGAGGCCTGAAACGTCTATGGAAGCTGTTTAGTGTTTTAAAGCAAGGTCAGTGATGTTCTCTTTGGCCAAGTGAAAATTGTGCTAATGCGAGTTCCCCCTCCTCTCCCGAGCTAACAGTTAATGTCTGCGATGCCCTTTTCAACTTGCTCTCAAACACTTTACAATGAAAGGACTAATCGCATCGCTCTGGGCCACTTCAAGGTCCTCTTGTCTTTATTCTGCAAACACATGCAAACTTCTGTCTGCTGTGTGCGTCAACACATGCTCGGGCAGGTGAGTCCTACGGCGCTGGCTGCAGATAAAAACACCAGAGAATTATGGGATTTTTTGCATGAAATTTGCCTGATATGCATTTTGAATTGGGATGATTATGATGACATAATGGATTGACTGTTTGTTCAATAGTCTTCTGTCTGCTTGAGGTTTTAGAAACGTATCGGACGTCCAAAGTAAGTCCATGTCAGACCTTGGAGAACACAGAGTAAGCGATAAAACGATGCATGCTTGTGATTTTTGTCGGGCAAATGTTTCCTTTTCATTTCTATTTTTATTGCTGTCTGTTCTAAGTCATTGCATCACAACAACAAGCTGAAACCAATTTGTTGTTGTTGTTGTTTTATGCTAAACATTTCCATTAACAGCCTACGGACATAATGAATTATCGTCTGTTTAAAAATGTTGGACGTACACTTTGAGTAGTGCATTAATCTATTCAAATCAAGGATCACTAAGCTTCATTTTATATCAACCTTATGGAGCAGAAACCTTATTTTGATTGGAGCTGTACAAGCAACATTAATCAAAATTAAATCCATCCACTTAGTACGGCTACTGTATGAGCGTGACGCTCGTGGCCTTACACACATTTAAAGCTCAGTGACATGTCTGTTGTGTTTATGAATCACAAGAGCTGATTCTTGCCGATAAACAACATGGAGAAAGGGCTCGCAAAATTGTCTTTGTAATATTTCAAACTACTTGTAGTCCCACAAACGATACAATCTTAAATGTTTATTTTTCCATCTATTTTGCTGTCTACTGTCTCTTAAGTATGTTTGACACATGTGAATATTGCTGAGCACAGAATAATACCCAGAAACTTTAAATAGTAACAATCAAATTATTATCATTTGTTTTAATAATTTATTTGTTCATTTACTGTAATTATTATTATTTATTATAATTTCATTATTGTATTATTTAATAGCACTATTCTATTTTTTTATAATTTATATTAGTTTATTTTTATATACTCTCTCTCTCTCTCTCTATATATATATATAAAGAGAGAGAGAGAGAGAGAGAGAGAGAGAGAGTATATAAAAATAAAAATATATATAAAATATATATATAAAAAATATATATATATACACACACACACACACACATTTATGTATATTTTAGTATTTAATGTACATGGTATACATATATTAAATTGATATTATTATTAATATAGACTAATATTTTATTATAATAATTGTATTTATTTAAAATGAAATGTAATTATTTTTTCATATTACTATTATAATTGTATTTTATTTAATTTACATTATTTTTATATTTGTAACATATTGATATTATATACAGAATATATTTATGTTATTCATATAATATATTCAATATATTTTTATAATTTATATTAGTATACTTTATATACTGTGTGTATAAAATATACAGCATATATTTATGTTATTCATATAATATATTCATTTATTTATATTGTATTTTTTTAATTTATATGATATTTATATATTCATATTAATTGAATGTTTCATTATTATATCCTATATGCGTTAGCTATTGTATATATTTAAATTCATATTTAATTTATTAATGTTGTATTATTACTATTACTACTATATATATATATATATATATATATATATATATATATATATATATATATATATATATATATATATATATATATTAGGGCTGTCGATTTCAGTGCAATTAATTTGACTAAAAATAACGCTCTAAAAAAATTTACGCAATTAATCGCAATGCCCCCGGATCGTAATAAAGAATATTCCTGAGAAATGCTTGTAGTACCACCTGTTTCCTCCAGGGGGCAGTAAGTGAAACTTCAGCTGTATGAGCAACACACAGTTTATAAAGTGAAGAAACACTTCATCAGAACAACACAAACATGTGTTACGTTCTTGCGTTCAAAACTCTTGAAGGAGCGCAAATCTGAACTAAGAGATCTCAAGATGTGTTTAAAGATTGAATATTAAACTATATTTAACTTGACACAGTGATCTAAACATTTTATTTTTATGACGCAACACACCCGAGACGCTACACAAGCACGTCTGATGCAGGTGTAGATTGACGGTCCTTAAACAAGCCCTCATAATAAATCTCCAACTTTTTAATATTTAAAGATATCTGTATATAATTATTTCACCATTATATATTGAATTATATTTATATGAGGGGCTTTCTCAGCAAATATTTGTATATGCGATTAAATGAGATTAATCACGATTAATTAATCAGGACACCATGTAATTCATTTAATTAAAAATTTTAATTGATTGACAGCCCTAGTATAAACCCATAATATAACTCTATTTTGTTTATATATTATACTAATTTATTTATATAATTTATTTATTTATTTAATTTATTTTATAATATATTTAGCTATTTATAATATATTTATATTATTATATTTTGTTTATATATTATAATTACTTTTTTTTTTAGTTAGATACATTACTTTTTCTCTGTTCTTAAAATGACAGTCCACCCAAAAATGACTATATCTTTCTTTCTTCCGTGGAACACAAAAAGAGATGTTAGGCAGAACGTACCTCTCAGTCACCATTCACTTTCAATACAAGATAACGGAGACTGAGTCAGAACATTCTGCCTAACGTCTCCTTTTGTGGTCTACAGAAGATGGAAAGTCATACAGGATTGGAACGACATGAGGGTGAGTAAATAATGACAGAATTTTCATATTTGGGTGATCTGTTCCTTTAAGCATAACTGACAAATAAATAACATAGTTGAGTGCTTATAATAAAATCCTGGATGTAGATAATTATAATAACAAACAACAACAATCTGACAGTTTGATATCTATGCACTGCATTATTGCGTTATCTAAAAAGAAAAAAGGGATGTTGCTATTTGACTATGAGTGAACATGGGCCTTTATTAATTGAATCGGACAGCTTGTTTATGTGCTGGGGTGCGACTGCCTTGTCAGTTCTAATTTAAACATCTGAAACAGCCTTTACTCCTGTACCTGCCTCACAGACAAAAGTGAGGTGATGAGGTGATGCTCTGGGGTTTTACCTCATTAGGGTCCCAGTGTGCACCACCGAGGGATTCAGTCCACTATGAGCAATGAGACTGTGGCACTCTCTCCAGCTTTAGCCGGTGTGTCAGTTTCCAGCAGACAGTGGGGAGTGTTAAAAGAGGAGAAATTCGGATGCCCTCCCCCTCATAAGGGCCGCTGTCATAAACGCTTCTTGTCGTGAGGTGTTCTGTGGCGGTCCTGAGACGGTTGCCAGGCAACCTGGTCTGCATTGATATGCGAGAGAGAATCAGGGGATGCCTCGCGCCTCAGGAGCATCAGTGTCGGACGGTGCGACTCCCCCTCGCAGAAAACCAGCGACTACAAGCGCACTCATCGCTCCAGCACTCACACAGCCAGACGCTCATGGCTGTACAACAGCAAAGATGGAATTCTTCTCCTGCTATCTTACTCCAAGGCACTTAATGTCCTAGTTTTGATGTTTTTGCTACTAACAAGACCCAGAACAAGGCCAGAACTCTTTGAAAACCTCAAAGGTTTGACTGAAGTTTAAGACAAAGAACTTGCGTCCAACACCCGGAAAGAAGAGGTCATCAAGTTTGCCTGGTTAAAAAGAGGAAGATGGTGCCACACACGTGATTTAGACGTCCTCCTTTGCTCTTTTTTCCACTCATCTGTTCATCTTTGGCTCGCAAGAAGAAGAAGAACGAGCAGAAGTGAGCAGAGGAGAGAGTGTTTTGCACGAGTGAGATGAACGCAGGCTGGGATATACTGGAGTAACGACAAACGTCAGACGCCTGGAAAACTCAGCCACTCTTTAATATACTGGAAGTCCCTCCGAGCTAAAGGATGAGCAGACACAACTCCTCTTTGAGTTGTCGGGGATGTGTGTCTAACTCGAAAAGACTGTCCCAATCAGCATGTCCGATGCTATGTTTCTCCAGATGCTGTGCAAGGTAAAACGATATTCTCATTTGTTAGGAGGCGAATGACAGTTCCAAAAGACCAGGATCTTGGAATACAAAAGGATAAATTAATCAAATTGTAATTGAGAGTTTTGTGGGAATATAACATGGCAATATTAATATTGAAAGAGTAGTGAGTTCAAAGGATTAGTAAAGAAAGGCTATTTGGGGGGGTTCAAATAACTGGGGGTAAAATGCACTTCACCCTAAAATTGTTTCAAACTTTTACTTCACTAAATACATCAATGTGTTCCATGTATTTCATTGCATCCTTGTTTTACTGACAATTGGGTCGGTTCTCATTAATGCACGAGATCTGCGCTTTTCATTTTCTACATTTGAGTCACTAAGGGTCCGTTCACTCAGAACACACTCTTGTGTTGAAAAAGCTAGACACAGCACAATGGTGACATTGTGCAGGTGACTCGAGACGTGTTTTAAAAAGTCTCAAATCTAAGAAGTACTTAGAAGTTGGCATGAAGTCTTCAAAACGCTGTGCCCATGGCACGAGGTCCTGAAAAATCTGTGAAAACGTTTGTCTAGTGCATGTTTACGTAGAAAAAACTATTCCAAAACAGCGCAGATTTACGCAAATTTGCACTCACAAAAAAAAAATATTTTAGCCTATTTTGTAAGATTTGTACATTTTATTTTGTTAAAGATTAGGCAACTTAATTAGATGGAAATTTGTTATTCAATTGAAATGGATACATCTTAAAAATAGGCTAAAATATTTTTTGATTGTTTTTCCTGTGTGAACGGCCCCTTGAAATCCATTTTGAAAAGGTGACGCCCACTTTTGTTGATTGACATACCGATTAATATAACTCTGAAAATGACATGTAGCTTTTAATGAATGGGTTTAATTGTTTATAACGTTTTTAGTTGTCTTTAACAATTTATTTAACCCCTTAAACTATGGGGTGCTATATCGCGAAAGTTTATGCTTGAAATATTGACCCTCAATATACAGTACATAAGTCAGGTATGTGGAAAGATTAGGATCTGAACTTTTCAGATATAAACATCACTTCTGTATTTATGTAACTTTAAATAACAAAATAAGGCCTCAAAACTTTCATGTTGAAAATTAGCGCCCCCTAGAGTTAAGGGGATATATTTATATCAAAATAAAAGTCCTTCACATAGCTCATAAATAGACATGTCATATATCCAATGAAAGCTTTCATTCTCAGGAATGTGACTGTACAGTCACTTGTGTTGCCCTAAAACCACAGTTCGAGAGATTTTCAAAAGAATCACAAAAGAAGTGAAATATGATTTTTGTAAGTCATCAACTACAAATGTCTCTTTTATGCTCCAATAACTGCTGCTGTAAGAACCAAATACCTAAGGAAAAAAAATGTATGTGCTTTTACCTTAGGCAGTTTTCTAAAAATATAATTAACAATTGTTTACTTGTCTGTGAGCTTGTTTGGCTGAATAATCCAATGTTAAATCTTAAATGTCCAAAACAAAATGTGCCATCCAGAAGGAAATGCATGCAAAACAAATCAGCAGAAAAATATTTGTTCAACTATTGATTATAAAATGTTATATATCTTTGCAAAGGGGAGGATCTTAGCTTTCTAATGTCACCTAGATTGAGCTTGTAGTCCACTCAGAGGCCGAGATATTCAATGAAATAATGAGGGTGTTGCTTGAACTGAACATTAGACTGAATGTCTATGGACGAGCACATCTGTGAGGGGTGAAATGTGTTAGAGCGCCACCTACAGTTCACATCTGTGTATTGTGATGGAATGTGTTAGAGCGCCACCTACAGTTCACATCTGTGCATTGTGATGGAATGTGTTAGAGTGCCACCTACAGTTCACATCTGTGTATTGTGATGGAATGTGTTAGAGCGCCACCTACAGTTCACATCTGTGCATTGTGATGGAATGTGTTAGAGTGCCACCTACAGTTCACATCTGTGTATTGTGATGGAATGTGTTAGAGTGCCACCTACAGTTCACATCTGTGTATTGTGATGGAATGTGTTAGAGCGCCACCTACAGTTCACATCTGTGTATTGTGATGGAATGTGTTAGAGCGCCACCTACAGTTCACATCTGTGTATTGTGATGGAATGTGTTAGAGCGCCACCTACAGTTCACATCTGTGTACTGTGATGGAATGTGTTAGAGCGCCACCTACAGTTCACATCTGTGTATTGTGATGGAATGTGTTAGAGCGCCACCTACAGTTCACATCTGTGTACTGTGATGGAATGTGTTAGAGCGCCACCTACAGTTCACATCTGTGTATTGTAATGGAATGTGTTAGAGCGCCACCTACAGTTCACATCTGTGTATTGTGATTGAATGTGTTAGAGCGCCACCTACAGTTCACATCTGTGTATTGTGATTGAATGTGTTAGAGCTCCACCTACAGTTCACATCTGTGTATTGTGATTGAATGTGTTAGAGCGCCACCTACAGTTCACATCTGTGTATTGTAATGGAATGTGTTAGAGCGCCACCTACAGTTCACATCTGTGTATTGTGATTGAATGTGTTAGAGCTCCACCTACAGTTCACATCTGTGTATTGTGATTGAATGTGTTAGAGCGCCACCTACAGTTCACATCTGTGTATTGTAATGGAATGTGTTAGAGCGCCACCTACAGTTCACATCTGTGTATTGTGATGGAATGTGTTAGAGCGCCACCTACAGTTCACATCTGTGTATTGTGATGGAGTGTGTTAGAGCGCCACCTACAGTTCACATCTGTATATTGTGATGGAATGTCATAGAGAATTAGAGAACAGTGCTTTCTAGTGGAATAAAATGAGACTTTCAACAGTGAGGTAGAGTGTACCAAACAAGAATTGCATGTTTACAAAGTTAGGACAAAATGTTTTATTCTTTTTATAATAAGATTATAAACACATAAAGTATTATTTTGATATTATAATTGGTCTTTTTTTATTTATTTAGGGGCTCTCTGAAAAATTTGACAATTTTTTTGCAATTAGTCCACAGTATACTGAATTATAGTTATATAAATAATTAATATATATATATAATTCATACCTCACATAACATTAGTAATTTATAATTTATTGCAAAATTATATTATATATTTTATTATTTCATGATATATTTATTTAACTTATATTGTCCACTAAAAAAATCATGTATATTATATAAACAGTGTAAATTCAATCAAAAATAAATAAACACAATTCATACATTATGTTCACATTTCATTGTTAATTTAGTTATCGCAACATTTCATTATATATATGCACTGTAAAAAAAATGCTGTTGTTTTTACAAAAAAATTTAAATCTGGCAGCTGTGGTTGGCAGAATAATTATGTAAAAAATACAGTTAAAATATAAACCACTTTACAGAACAACCTGTACGTTTGACAGTTTAAAATGGTTGTAATTTACACGCTGGCAGTATAAAAAAAATATATAAATATTCAGTTAAATTTACAGTTAAATACAATTCATTAATGTGCTTCTGAAACTGTAAATCTGTTGTTTACTTTATAAGGTGTTTTGTTAATCACCGTAGTAACTATAGAAGGGCGCATGACAACATGAAGTTCATCAACAGTGGCTCTTCCACGAGCAATAAACATCGTCATGGTAACACATGACAGATTTAAATAATGCCGTAAACATGAACTAAATGACATCAAATAGAACACAGAACACCCCAAAGTAACTGATATTAAAAATATGATGAAACATAACTATTCCCATCAAATATAATGACATGTGCTGGGTCATGCAGGGAATTGTGGGAATGCCCGATTACTGTTTATTTACTGTAAAAAAGTACATGCACTCGCTTGTTCTTTTTACCATTAATTATACAGGAAAATCATACTTTTTACATTTAAATAATGTAATTTTTACATCATTTTATTGTAAAAACTACTGTATTGTCTTTTAAAATATATGAAAACATTTTACTGTATATTTTACAGTTAATATTTGTTCATTCACATTTTATATCTGTAGCATTTTTACAATATTTTACTGTTAAAAGTACTGACATTTTTTACTGTATGATGTTTTTATTTATTTAAAGAGTATCTGAGTGAACAGACCCTTAGTGACTCAAATGTAGAAAATGAAAAGCGCAGATCTCGTGCATAAATGAGAACCGACCCAATAGTCAGTAGAACAAGGATGTAATGAAATACAACACATTGATGTATTTAGTGAAGTAAAAGTTTGAAATGAATAACTTTGTCATATTCCTCTAAATTTAATATGTATACAGTCAGCTAAAATAAATACAACCAAAAAATATAATAAATACTTTTACCACATTTGCACCAGAATCAGGTGTGAAATTGTTGCATTTATGAAGACTGTTATTATGTCTACATTTATAAGTACGACGGGTGTATTTGATACCAAAAGTGGGCTATGACAGACACAAATGATCAAGTATAAAGACGCCACATTGGCAGAGACACCGAACCTCAGGACGCTGTTTTCATTTGACATGTCTTTGCTCAGGAGTGATGTGTGTGTGTGTGTGTGTGTTTGTTTGTTTGTTTGTATTGGGGGTTGTTTATTTTAACTCCATTTTAAAATGACGCCTGAAGCATTACCGCCTGTCAGAGCAGGTTAATATCTTCAAACATTTTATATGCTTGGAATAAATCAAGTGGCAAAAGGTTTTACCATTCACTGATCCAGAGAGGTTAATGCGTTCTGCTTTGGTGTAGACACGTATGACGTACACCGCAATGCTAACCCCCCGCGTGTCATGTGCACATATAAGGGTTAAACTGTCTTTTGTCCGACAATTTACGGCAAGCACACAATCTGTATTAAAACTTGATGTCCATCGGTGGAAATTGCACCATTTAAATATGTCTTAATATGTCAAATAATTATGATAATGAGCTGGTTTCCCAAATGCTCCACCCGTCTTTCATTAGTCACCCAAACAGATGGTCTCGCCCCAAACGCCTGCCATTGGCTGACAGCTCAAACGAAACAGAGTAAAGTTTTAAATGCACAAGAAAGCCACAATATTTGGTGAATTTCAACCTTCGAATGGCTTAATTATCTCTGCATAACACAAAAACAAAGACTAAAAAGTATTATAATGAGTTTCCCTCAGACTCTGAAACTAAATAGCGCATTATACAAGTTCATGAATAATTAATTAGGCAAGAATTCAGGCAGCTTATGATTGGTTCTTTGTTGCTAAACAACTGGCTGTTACATTGTAGCACTGCAATTCCACACTGTATACCTTCAGCACACTATTTGGGGTGAGCACAGCAATAAAACAGGAATATTTCGGGTTCAGTACAAGTTTAGCTGAATCAACAGCATCTGTGGCATAATGTTGATTACCGCACACACACACACACACACACACACACACACATACATACATACATACACACACACACACACACACACACACACACACATACATACACACCCATACACACACACACACACACACACACACACACATACACACACACACACACACACACACACACACACACACACATACATACATACATACATACACACACACACACACACACACACACACATACACATACACACACACACACAAATAATAATAATAATTGACACATCCCTTGAGGTTACAGTGAGACACAATGGAAGTCAATGTGACTTATAATTTTACAGATGCTTTAACATTAATTTTTGTATTATTTAAGCTATAAAGTTGTTTAAATGGTCATTTTTGGAAAACAGGGTTTACAGTGTTTAGTCATCATTGCAACAAAGCTGTAAAATTGGATATAACTTTTATTTTATGACACTAAACTCATGTTAACCTGCATGTTGTTTATGTCTGGTGTCTGTACTCTTGAAACAATGTTCACTTCCATTGTAAGAGTCTCGCCGTAACCCTGATTCTTTGCTTCATGCTATGCCTTGACTAGCTCATAACTGATGTTCCCGCACAATGTCACATCGTTTGGCCGGCTTATTGTGGTGTCGTCCCAAATGGCCAGTTGGTAAAGCAGTTCTGGACGCTCTCCAGATTGTTTCTGAGCGATGAGCAGCTGCTCTCCAGTGAAGCTCTTTCTAGAATCACATTCTGGCAAGTCTGATACTCTGTAGCGTTCCCGAAACATGTCCTCTATCAACACAGAGCAGTCGCCTTCATGCATCACATCACATCTAGTGTTCAACAGGACGGTCCGTTTAAGGAAAGACACTTGACACACAACACGGACGGATTTTACAGAAAGAAATGTTTGAAACAAACGCTGTTCTTACTGGATTTTACGGTCCTCTGCTGTCTGTAACGGAAAGATAATTTCATAACAAATGGATTATTGCAAATTGGCGTGTTTACACAGACTTATTAAATTAAGATATTTTATATTGATAAATATGTGATAAAATGCCACTAATTACAACAAAACTCAAAATGAGTATCTTTATCTATACACACCAAGTAATGAATTAAGCAGCTTACAAACACAGTAACAATTCTTGGGTTATTTCAATTATTGACCTGATGTTCAGTACTTTTTTGATTCATTAAAAAGAACCGGCTCATAAGAGTCATTTGTTCAGGAATCAACTACACTGGTCACACTGAATCTTTCTCACTGTACATTCAAAAGAACCGGCTCATAAGAGTCATTTGTTCAGGAATCAACTACACTGGTCACACTGAATCTTTCTCACTGTACATTCAAAAGAACCGGCTCATAAGAGTCATTTGTTCAGGAATCAACTGCACTGGTAACACTGAATCTTTCTCACTGTAGATTCAAAAGAACCATCTTATAAGAGTCATTTGTTCGGGAATCAACTGCACTGGTAACACTGAAACTTTCTTGCTGTAGATTCAAAAGAACCATCTTATAAGAGTCATTTGTTCGGGAATCAACTACACTGGTAACACTGAATCTTTCTCACTGTAGATTCAAAAGAACCAGCTCATAAGAGTCATTTGTTCAGGAATCAACTACACTGGTAACACTGAATCTTTATCGCTGTAGATTCAAAAGAACCATCTCATAAGAGTCATTTGTTCAGGAATCAACTACACTGGTAACACTGAATCTTTCTCGCTGTAGATTCAAAAGAACCATCTCATAAGAGTCATTTGTTCAGGAATCAGCTACACTGGTCACGCTGAAACTTTCTCGCTGTAGATTCAAAAGAACCAGCTCATAAGAGTCATTTGTTCAGGAATCAACTACACTGGTAACACTGAATCTTTCTCGCTGTAGATTCAAAAGAACCAGCTCATAAGAGTCATTTGTTCAGGAATCAACTACACTGGTAACACTGAATCTTTCTCGCTGTAGATTCAAAAGAACCATCTTATAAGAGTCATTTGTTCAGGAATCAACTACACTGGTAACACTGAATCTTTCTCACTGTAGATTCAAAAGAACCAGCTCATAAGAGTCATTTGTTCAGGAATCAACTACACACACACACACACACACACACACACACACACACGCGCACACGCACATGCACACACACAAAATAAATATATATATATATATTAGAAAAATGTTCCCAACAGGATGATTATTATTACCAATATGACAAAAGGCCCTCTAGAACACCAAAAAAGATTGCTTTTAAAGAGATGGAAATAATAATAATAATAATAATATATTGTGTTGTCATCATTAACTAATCTGTATGTTGTTCCATACCCATAAAGGAGATTTTTACCAAAAAGACAACCTCAGTTACCACTTTCATTTTTTGGCAGAAAAATTACATATAAGTGTGAAAATTATGACAGATTTGTATTTTATTCATATTTTTGGGTAAACGTAATAGTTTAATCTGGTTCTATTGGAGATAACCGAGTCTAGGGATCAAATAACAATAAATAAATAATGACGAGAAATCTGGACCGCAACTGAATAACCTTTTTTTGGTCTTTCACTGTACAATATTTACAAGCTACCAGACGATGACTGGCACATTGATCCTCTGCTCATGAGGACTGATTCAGTGCCAAACTGGACGAACAATTCATCACAAATCAGAACCATGAATGAGTCTCGAGGGACTCCATAATCACGTCACACTGGACACATTGTCAATCTCCCATTATACTGAAGGTGTACGCGTCTCTAAAGCTGTTGTTCTTGTAATGACAGCAATACATAAGCTTAGACAGGTGATAAATGAGTTTTTGCCTACACACAATTTTCAGACACACTTTATATTAGTTGTCTTTAACTATGTACTTAAGCATTGATACAATGTACTTATTATGTGTCTTTGTGTTGTATTAATAATGAAAGAATCTGCATCTAATTATATCTGAAGTTGCATTGTTAACCTAACCCTAACCCTACCAGAACTGCATGTACTTACATAATAAATGCATTGCATTGTATGCGTTTTAATGTTAGGACATAGTAGTTGAAGACACCTCATATAAAG
This sequence comes from Moxostoma hubbsi, assembly GCA_032164185.1. Taxonomy (NCBI): domain Eukaryota; kingdom Metazoa; phylum Chordata; class Actinopteri; order Cypriniformes; family Catostomidae; genus Moxostoma; species Moxostoma hubbsi. Next base: position 43,907,643 of record JAVLUX010000013.1, read on the forward strand.
TGGGACACGATTTTCTAATGAGCTCCTACAAATGCAAGAACAAACGTATTAGAGAGTACATTCAGACATTCATTATTATGAGGTATAAACACTAAATGTCTTCTTCAACAACTGAGTTCAAGCATATTACTCAGTGGTTGACCATTTATTATTCCATGGACGATAGAAATGAAAATGTTTTTGATGAAAAATCTCTTTCAAGCCTCTTAATAAATCATTACGCTGTAAAAAAAACAGTGCAACTGAGCAAAAACACGCTGCTGTGGTGTTTATGTTTATATACAACAACTGATCTTTAATCTAAATATCAGTACAGATTCAGTCCCATTGCTTTAAAACAATAAAGCAGAAATGGACTTAAAACGATGCAAATAAACATTTTTATCAGTGTTGCTTTTTACATTAAGATCGATTTCTATAGTTCATATATATCAAGTCCTGTAAGTCTGTCGATTTAACACATTACCTAATTAAAAAGATAATTAACTATATAAAAAAATGCATTTAATCTACAAACGGAGACTCATTTTTTTAAAGTTGCAAACAACATTTAACTTGATGCAGCATTTACAGCTGATGCTGAAAACCAGTGAAATGTGACACAAAATATCAAACTGATCGCTGTGGACTGTAGGCCATATGTTCAATTCATATGTTTTGGTTTATTGCATATACAAACAATATTTTGACTTCTAAAGCCACTTTTTGTGTTATCTAATCAATGCTTTACTCGTCTGAATGATTTGATATGATTTTACTACTTATATGAATATTAACATTAATATTTGAATGTATTATTATATTTAATATATTAATATATATATATTATATATATAATTATTTTGATTATTATATACTTGATAATTATCTTTATTTCAGAAAATATTGATACTATGTGATTCGTTTGATTAATTCATCATCATTTCATGTAGTTGATTCGATTAAAAAATGTAATTGAATGACAAAGCTTTTCACCAACTGTACCCATAAGTACCATGGCATTACCATGTTTACTATGGTAGTATCATGGTATTATCTGAAGCACTTTAAAGTATATACAATCGCACATAAATGTGCTAATCATTTTGCACCATGGCCAAACAACCTATGGTATGTACGTTTCACATGTTTATGGCACCCTCTAGTGGTTATTTGTATAAAATAAAAAAATAAAAAAGTGGTTTCAATGTTTATGTCGATCTATTTAAAATGGTGGTGGAATTGCGCGAAAAGTGACTCTTATGTTGGGATAAATGACAGCTTATTTTAATAAAGTAAAAGTGACAGTAATGATTGTAATGTTACTGATATTTTAAAATGAGTATTGCTGAATATAAGCAACTTGTGCTTGATTCAAATGTTGTATATTATTTTATTGAAAAAGCCTGTTGAAATCGTCATGGTTACTGTCGTAACCTCCATTCACTGATGGAGGAGGCGAGATGTCGTGTCGATGTATTGACACTAGGGGTCACTCTTGAGAGCATCCCTTAGTGTTACTACATCGACACAACGCCGAGTGAGTGACAGAAGGGGAACCATGTATCAAATATGATAAAACAGGCTTTTGAGGTTTATATCTGAATCACCATTACATTACATTCATGCCCACCACAAAATAATCTGATATATACATTTTATAAGATATATTTAAAGTGTGAACTAATATTTCTGTGTATTTTCATATATGCAGACTGCTCTGTCATTATAAAGATCTCATTATTTTACATTACAAGCTATTATGATGTCATCATACCACCATTCCGAAGTTTTACAATTCCCCTTTTTTAATATATCAATATAGTGTTTGATGCATAAAATACATATGATAAAAACTGTTTATTGACTGTTTTATTCATATTGTATTTGATGTACTGAAGTGAACTGTGAGGCATTTCAATCCATATTTATAGACTGAGGAGAGGAAGTTGTCATGGTCAAACTCTCAAACATTTGGTATCTCTGAAAAGCTCAGGGAGTCCTCAGATAATGCAACATGATCACACGGGAATTCGGCCTGCTGTTTTTCGAAAGTTCCGGTACCTTAGGATCGGCAATAACGTTCCCTTATGGCACGACTGGTAGCACGTTGCGTCAATTGCAGGTGAGACCACGGTTCAATCCCCATTCAGACGAGGAAGTAATCACGTTTGTAGAAACAATCACGAGTGGGATACGGAGGTTGCAGTTTTATCCCTAACATTGCATTTTGTCTCTACTAATAGTTAGCGCTAGATTTTGTTTTTGTTTTTAGGGGTAGATTAAATAATGGCGACCTCTCCTGGATATAAATGGATGTCATACTTGTTTATATGCTCTGAAACACTTACCGTTTTAGCCTCTGGGGGGGCAGTGTTTTCAAATTTGGTCAACTTATACCGATTTGAGCTAAAGAAAAATTGCCACGCATTTGCCGAATTGAATGTGAGATCAGGCTGGATAATACCCCAAGATTTACCCCTATAGCATGTATGGGCTAAGAAAAACTTCAGTAACAAATGTCCAACACATGAATTAATTGCTAATGACCTTTAAAGATTTAAAGATTACATTTAAATTTAAAAAAACATGTACAAATATTTTTCTTTGATGAACTGGTTGTTGTCACTCTCTAAACACTGACGGACGGTCAGTTTTATTGTGTGTGTTTTAACAGATTGGTGTGAGAGAGAAACTGCAGACTTCTCCCAGGAAAATGTTAAACACTGCTCTAAGTGATGAGGAAAAGGGAAATCAAGACAAGGAAAGCAAGGAGGAATCCATTCTGGCAATGCTGGGAATCATCGGGACTATTTTGAACCTTGTTGTCATCATCTTTGTGTACATCTACACAACACTGTAACTTCCAGAACATCTACAGTTAGTTTCCCTGGAGACACTGGAATTCTGAACTGCACTAGGACTGGCAACGAGATGCTGGCACAGTCTGGACCGCCGAGGGAACTGAGAAATGTTCGCTCGTACGGACGCTCCAGCGGTGGAGTCCGCTCACAGATCCACTGGGAAATACTGAGGCTGCAGAGAAGATGTTTCATTAAAAACACGGAATATCTTCAGGAACTTCATAAGCTGTAAATATGCATGTTATTTACATATTTCTGGCCACATCTAACAGGCAAACATCACCCAAAAAACACGTGAAACAGGAGAACTGGACCGTTTCTATGCATGGCGCAGACCGCAAGAGGTTCCATTTAGAATTTTGACATTTGATACATTTGATTCTACAACAAGCAACAACAATGTTCTACTTTCCAGGATTAATGTAATTATATTTTAAATGTTTATGTTTACAATACAGCGACTTTCCCTCCCAAGTACAGTGAGGTCCAATAGACTAAGACCACCATGAAAAGTTGGGATTCAAGATTTTATTCAAACCAGCATTTGGACAAATGTAAAAGAAACAAATGTTTAAAAAAAAAATGAATGATAAAAAATGGATACTACTAAAGATATTTAAGATTCTACAATATTTTTAGATCACTAATCAAACCTTAATATTTTTCTCAATTCAACTTTTCACTAAGATTGTAAAGCTGATTGTTTAATTTGAAAATATTTAAAATAATAAAAATGCATATAGGGTCATTTTCGGGAGTCGTCGCAGACTTTTGGACATCATGAGACATAAACATCAATATACTGCAGATCTTGACTGAATTTTAGCATTGTTAGTGCTATTAGGAAATGTAAGAAGAAATTGAGAGTTTTAATACACTTAACCAGGGATGGATTACCGACTGGGCCAATGGGGCCAGTGCCCAGGGGCCCTAGATTACCAGGGGGCCCCTGACTGCCCGGGGGTGCCCTGGGCTTTAAGGCTGCACAATCTAGTTTGGTGATGAATGCCTTTTGGGCATGAACAACCCCCCCAACCCCCCACACACAAACATTTTTGGGCATGAACAACAAACACCCAACCAAACCCCCCACCCCACCCCCAAACAACTACTTTTGGTCATGAACAACACCGCCCCCCCGCTCAATAACTTTTGGCTGGAGGGGTTCCCATGGAGATAATCGGCCCCCGGTCCATTGCAAGTCATAATCCGTCCCTGCACTTGACAAATGCATAATTATTAGTAACGTCATTTCTATGGTTTGTATTCTGTGCTTTGGCTTAGATGGGTCATTTTGCCTAGTTTGAATCGAGTTTCGATGCACTTGATGAGTTTTATTTATCTTAATTAGTCCATTTATTTGTGTGCAATGCTTCTATTATATCTCCTTTCTAAAAAGTTTGTTCAGTATTGTTTGTGTAGGCAGTGAAGTTAAAGCAGTTTTAGGACAAAGGGGGTGATGGGGTAGCAAATGTATTGAAACATAACGTTCTAGCTATCTTCCTTTAAGGCGTATCTTATGTAAGTACATTTAAAACATTACTATTTCCCTATGTTTTGAAGTAGAGGTGTGAGAAACCTTTAAGTTTACTCAAGCAGATATACTGTACATACAAACTGTATTGCCTTAAGAACGATATCAAATATTCATTCATTTCTGACAAATCAGATTATTTAGTTTCTCATTAACTTCGAAGGGGAAATGCCACAAAACTACATGTTAATAATTAGGCAAATCATTTGCAGCAAACCTGCTTGCATATACAGTTTTTAGTGTTTTAATGTTAATAAAAGCACAACGAGAATATTTACATATTTACTATATCAGTGGGTTTCTGATAATTTGCTATTTCAGTGCATAAGTGCCTGTTTTACTGCGAGATATTTCTACATTATTTATTGGATATTCAATTGGTCTCACTTTACAATAAGGTTCATTAGTTATCATGAACTGTCAGTGAATAACACTTGTACAGCATTCATTAATCTAGGTTGATGTCATGTTCTACATATAGTAACTTTGTTTAGCATTATATGATGCATTATGATGTCATCATTTACCAATGCATTAAGTAATGTTAACGAACACAACATTATTGTAAAGTCTAACCCGACAGATATTATCCACCAGTCTTAAGATATCAAAGGCCGTTTTCTAACATTGCATCTTATGCATAATGACAACAGCATTTCCTGTAGGAAATAAGAATGTAATTTAAAAGAATATGTTATTAGTTGATCATCATATAAACCCTTGAATGATTTTCTTAAAGGAGCATATTTACTTGACTGAGATTCTTAGTTAAACTGGTTTTGTGTATCTTGTCATATAATGGTAATACTGATCATTTCAGTTATATCTTTGGAGACAGAGTGCTTCGGTGTGAAAGTAATACTTCTTTGAACATTAGCAATCTTGTAAAAACTATTTTTCTGTATTTAATCATGTATCATTGTTACTTATGCTGATTTAATAGAGATTGATAAAACTTGAAAGCTAAAACGTTCTCGCTCATTTCTTTACCAGATTGAATACTGAATTAGGAACATTTAAAGGGATAGTTCCCCCAAATATGGAAGCATATTTACTATAATATACATTAATATAACAAATGGTCATCATTTACTCACCCTCATATTGTTCAAAACCTGGTTGACTTTCATTCTTTCGTGAGACACAAAAGTAGCCTCAGTCACCATTCACTTTCACTCCATGGAAAAAAGTTGCATTGAATGTGAATGGTGACTGAAGCCAACATTCTGCCTTTCCGATGATTTTATATTTTTGGATGAAATGTCCCTTTAAAATAGAGGTAGACCGATATATATCGGTTTTTCTGATTAATCGGTGGCAATTGTTGCTTTTTGGAACTATCGGTTATTGGCTAAAATCAATGTCAATAGTTCTTCCATGTTCCTTTTTTATGTCCAATGCCCAATTTGCTCTAAGTCCTTGTGGTGGTGTAGTGGCTCGCCTCAATCCGGGTTGCGGAGGACAAATCTCAGTTGCCTCCTCGTCTGAGACGTCCATCCGTGCATCTTATCATGTGACTCGTTGAGCGTAACCACGGAGACATAGCGCATGTGGAGGCCTATGCCATCCACCGCGGCATCTACGCACAACTCACAACTCACCACGCGTCCCATCGAGAGCGAACCATTATAGCGATCACGAGGAGGTTACCCCATGTGACTCTACCCTCACAAGCAACCAGGCCAATTTGGTTGCTTAGGAGACCTGACTGGAGTCACATGCCCCGGATTCGAACTAGCGAACTCCAGGGGTGGTAGCAGCATCTTTACCACTGAGCTACCCATGCCCCCATGTTCCTCTGAATATTATGTTTTTTAAATTGAAGCAAGGGTATGCAAAAAAAAATGTGACTTCATGAAAACGTCCCTCATACAATGTGTGTTCAACTTCATATATTGTTAATAATTATAATAATAATATATAGGTTATAAAAAGCTTAATATAGGAAATAATAAAAATAGAGCATTGTAAAGGAGCCAAATCTCTGTCATTTCAAAATAAGAGTTCTGGGTGTGTTTCAGGCATGTTTAGAGTTAAAAGACCCATGTTATGCTCTAAATCTGATTTTTTTCTGATTATTTTGGGGATTTTGGTTAAAGTAAACTAAAGTAAAATCTGAGATTTTATTATTTTTGCACTCTGGCCTCTATGTCTGTGCCGACTTAGAAAATGGTTTAACATTCTATCACCCGATTTTAAAAACTATCATCCGATAAATCAGTTATTGGCCTTTTCCACCACCTTTGTTATCGGTATCTGCAAAATACACTATCAGTCGTCCTTCTAATCACAACAAGGCAAAGAACATTTTTTAACATTTTATAAACTGTTTTAGAAACTATCGGCCGATTTATCGGTTTTGGCCATTTTCCACCACCTTTGTTATCGGTATCTGCATAATACACTATCAGTCGACCTCTAATCATAACAAGGCAAAGAATTTTTTTAACAATCTATAAATTGTTTTAGAAACTATCGGCCGATTTATCGGTTTTGGCCATTTTCCACCACCTTTGTTATCGGTATCTGCATAATACACTATCAGTCGACCTCTAATCACAACAAGGCAAAGAATTTTTTTAACAATCTATAAATTGTTTTAGAAACTATCGGCCGATTTATCGGTTTTGGCCATTTTCCACCACCTTTGTTATCGGTATCTGCATAATACACTATCAGTCGACCTCTAATCACAACAAGGCAAAGAATTTTTTTAACAATCTATAAATTGTTTTAGAAACTATCGGCCGATTTATCGGTTTTGGCCATTTTCCACCACCTTTGTTATCGGTATCTGCAAAATACACTATCAGTCGACCTCTAATCACAACAAGGCAAAGAATTTTTTTAACAATCTATAAATTGTTTTAGAAACTATCGGCCGATTTATCGGTTTTGGCCATTTTCCACCACCTTTGTTATCGGTATCTGCAAAATACACTATCAGTCGACCTCTAATCACAACAAGGCAAAGAATTTTTTTAACAATCTATAAATTGTTTTAGAAACTATCGGCCGATTTATCGGTTTTGTCCATTTTCAACCACCTTTGTTATCGGTATCTGCAAAATACACTATCGGTCGTCCTCTAATCACAACAAGGCAAAGACATTTTTTTAACTATCTATAAATTGTTTTAGAAACTATCGGCCGATTTATCGGTTTTGGCCATTTTCCACCATATTAGTGATTGGCAAAATCCGCTATCGTTCGACCTCTACTTTAAACAGTATTTGAAAATCTGTAACTTCCTACCTCTACAGTGAAATCTCACCAAACTTTGTAGAAATATAGAGGCTCTAATTGCTTTCTGTGTAATTATGGGATGGATGTCATGCACAGTTGCCTTGCAACAAGTAGTTTATTCCCAGAAATGTTTGTTTTGCACTGCACAGGAGTCATTTTCCTAATAGTGAACATATTTTCCCCAATGATCCATAATGTTTAACTTTTCCATATAAAAACAACGTCATGAACCTCTGATGGGTCATTTCATGCTATAAAACAGCACTGACTGTCAAATCACACAAAATATGATGAAAAATGGGCTATAAAGCATCCAGGACTAATGATTCCCAAACGCTTCTTTCGTATCATGTACGTTATACAAAAATGTGTCAAAATAATTTTCTGTTTCATTAGAAGGTTTCTGGTTTTAAAGCAGACTGGAATAATCCTTTTTCAGAGAAAGAAAGAGTGTGTACGCAAGAAGGAAAAGCGAAGTAGATCTAAAAACAGCTTAACTCATCTCTGAATATGTGAAATGATGCAGTCAAGCGAGTAAACAATGTCGTTTGAGGATCCACAGCTGCAGAAATTCAAATGAGCCCACAAGCTTTTTCTCAGGCTTTGTTTTACCTGAATAAAGAGCGCCCAGATGCTTATAAACACCTCACCAAACAGAATTAAAGAGGGTTTCTCAATAAACAACTGAGATAACTTGTATTATTTTAAGTAAATAAAGAAGACGAGATGTATCAAAATCGATGTTAAACTGTTGGTGCAAGACTTTTGCATGCGATGTACTCGTGTATCTTTGCACAAACTACATACAAAAAGACACAATGCAAATGAGGTCTTGCATTAAACAGCTCATAAACGAGCTGATCTTGTATTCTGTGTAACACACTCACTGCTAATTAGCGGCAGTCTCATTTGCAAAACATAATTGGCTTCAGGTCATCCAGGTATTTGAACACAGTCTTTGTCAACTTTTAGCCAGTCGGAAATGGAGGAAAAGGAACTGGCAAACAAATTAGGACATTACTGATGCCAATATATGTATATATATATATATATACTAGCATGAAACAATGAGCGTGTTTACATGCATAATCTTACACAGATTATCGTTAACAATGCATGAGATCATGTATATGCCTTTAATGTTTTTTCTTAACAAACGATGGAAAAAATCTGACATCAAAAGCAGAGAATAACGAGACGTTTTCAAGTCTAATGTAAACACATTTTCTAGCTAAATAAGCCGATTATTGGTAGTTGTCAGCGTATTGGTGTGCTTTAAAGGACTGGATTTTAACACAGATGATTGCGATTCACAAGCACTAGATTTGACTCTGATTTTGATTCATTTTGGCTATTTTTCAGTTATAATATCCATTATTCATATGCTTTCATGTGAAATAAATGCTCTCTCGGTTGATGCTGTTATACGGGGGACTTTTAATTTTCCTTCTAATATACATTTTTTAAAATTTCCATAATTTTCTTCACATTTTAGGCTTTTTTTATGCAGAAACTTGGTTTTCCAATGTAAATATGGTGTCTTGAAATTGCATATATTATATCTAATATTTTATTTAACCTGTTGATACACGCCCCCTTTTTGAGCACAAACCATGAAAATGACCTGAAGTTAAATGGTTGTATTTGGAGTACGGACACAGTTGGAGTATCTTTTGAAAGAAGACACTTTGGACTTTATTTCACAAGTTTCACAATTAATATATGTTGTTAGTTTTTAAAGTTAGAGAAGCTGAAGTTAATAGTAATGGAAATATTTTGTGCTGAACATGTTTTTATAATGTAAAAAAACAATAATAAAAGTGGCAAAACAACCCAGAAATACAATGTTCTCAAAGTCACGAGTCTAAAGAAGCTATGCTTCAAATCTGAAGATGATGGAATAATAAATGAGGTTCCTGCAGCTTTAATCTGTGTAAAATCTCTGGAAGTGTTCAGAGTAAAATTAAGCTCCGCCTCTCAAGACGACACTAAATCTGACCGCACTGCTCGACTATTATGAATAAAACTACGCCACATTTTTATAAATAGACTTTGGAGACGGCTGGTTTTGTTTATGAGACTCTAATATATAAGATCATATACAGTTTTACAACATGAATGCTGCTCAGATTGCAGTTTGATGAAGATGATGATGATGAAGGCGAGATCTCATGTAAACAATGGAGAAAATATCAATATTTCTCAGATTTATCACTTTTATGGACAAAAAGTGCTATTGGATGTTTATCAATGAACGCTTGTCATGGACAAGTGACCCAAGTGTGTTGAACTGGATTCATCTGGCGATCGTGTTTTCATAATAAAAGTCCCTTTTTTGATATTGCATGTTTTCATAATAAAATTCCCGTTTTGATATTGCATGTTTTCATAATAAAATTCCCGTTTTGATATTGCATGTTTTCATAATAAAAGTCCCATTTTGATATCGCATGTTTTCATAATAAAAGTCCCGTTTTGATATCGCATGTTTTCATAATAAAAGTCCCGTTTTGATATCGCATGTTTTCATAATAAAAGTCCCGTTTTGATATTGCATGTTTTCATAATAAAAGTCCCGTTTTGATATCGCATGTTTTACTTTGTACTCCTGCACAAATAACTAAATTGCTGTTTCTGGAGCATTGCTATCATGAAACAGAGATCAGATATCAATGTTGAACCCTTTGACCTTTGAATAGATGTATCATTTGTTAACATTAATTACATTTATAGACGGTATATTATATATTAAATGTAAGCAGAGTGACGTCACCGCGTGCGGTCGATTGCGTATCAACAGGTTAACCTCATGCGACCCCATGTGTATATGCATGGACATTGTGCTTTTGGCTTTGCTATATTCAATGCATAATGAAAATGAATTTAAACCCACTGATTTCAGTTCAGGACACTGAGCTGGCAGTAAATGGTTAAACTTTCCATGCATCAAGTCATGTGACCAAACAACATGGCGCTGACCACAGCGGAGTTTGTCTTTGGGAGAAACGGCAACAAAACTACATCTGGCTACATTTGAGCGATATATCTCGAAACCCCACATTGTTGTCACAAAATTGTCACCATTTCCAAGTAATTTACTCGCATTGTAGAGGGCTGTGATCGATCTTGAGATTTAAGAATCAATGTTGTTCAAATGAAGATTGCGATTATTCTGTAAAATCAACGTTTTTACCCAGCCAGTAAAGATGCTCATTATTGCAAATAGCACAAAAACAATTGGCTAAAGTATGTCTTCACACCAAAGAATAGTTTGTTTCCTACTAATAGATTGTGATGAATGAAAGTCATACAGGTTTGGAACAACATGAGGGTGAGAAAATGGTGACAGAATGATCATATTTGGCGAACTATCCCTGTAAACCCTCTTTGGTCAAAGTAGACACATATACGAATGCATGCGCTTCTATATTTGGGGTTAATCTTGAAGTTATACTGTGTAAGAAGGATCCATTTTGAGCCTTAATCTCTCTTCTGCTGTTCATCTCTTGTGAGTATGGTTCTGTGAGTCATATTGGAAATCTTTGGTGTTGTATTGAAAAGTCATCTCATGTTTTTAAGTCTGGCTGAAGGACAGGTTATAACACAACTGTGAGATGATGGAGCCTCTACTTTCATCAGAAGCACATTACAGGTTGTCCAGTGTTTCTCGCTGCCTGAGTTAGCTGAGTGAAATGGTTTCGAGGAGAGCCGCGCGCGTGTCTTACATAAATTTCACGGGCTCTGCACACAATTCATCTGCTCCTGTCCCTCGCAAAACTTCTTTAAGCTTCGGCAACAATCCTGAGATCTAAACCAGGGAGACGCTGATACCCATGACGAATCCCAAATCCAGCATAAACCTCTGGGGAAAAAAAAGACGAAAGAGGATCAAGAAAATTTGAATAATACATTTTGTGTTGTTTTGTGTTTTTATTTTATTTTTTTCATTTAAGGTTTTTTAAGTCAGTTTATGAGGCTATATACCTAATAGCATTCTGGTCAATTATGGGATGTATGGGGGTGTATGGTTGCCTAGCAACAATCTGTTGCGTCAATACAAATAAATGAATGAATGAATTCTGTCTCGCTACACAAGCAATTTCAAATTCGCCACGAACGCCCTCTTCTTTTGACATCCATAATGTCCACATAGGAAGATGAATCAATGCTAATTTTCGCACAAACTTCTCTGTTAGTTGGTAGCAGCTAGCAACATGCAAGATAAATGACATGTTAACACGGACAGGTGGTTTGACATACTATTATCTGCAAAAATCATGAACAAAACTAAGCATGTAAAAGAATATACGACCCAGACGACATTAAAAACTACACTTACAGTGAGGGTATAAACATGGTTTGAGCCGACCACAATGTGTTTTGTGCAGTGAATTATTGGCGGCAAAACCAAAAAACCATGAAATTCAGGACACTTTTAGGAACCCAAAATTAATTAGCCTTTGGGTCATTGACAAATAACGTTGTCTGGTAAAAATGCATGTGTTAAGTGTGTAGAAATGCAATCTTTGGGTCCATGTTGGTTTCATTATTAAAAAATAACAAAACATTAATATAATTTTCTAAAATTTTCATGCAATCGTTCCTTGTACCTTGAATACACATGAATCTTCGCAACATAACAATTAAAAAAAAAAAAAACGTTTTCAAACATATACATTTTTTTTCTTTTTTTTGATCTAAACGAAAATGTCTTTTCATTAAAATGTCAAAATATGTTGGGATGTCCCAATATGATACTGGTCCAATACCGCGCTCATGTACTTGTACTCATACTCTTCAAAATGCTCCAAAACCCAAACCCGATACATCAGATGTACGAATGCCATTCCGTAAACATTCGCAAGTTAAAATCGTGTTATGTCCTAGTGAGGTTATTAAACTGCAAATGCTGCGATGAGAGAAACGTATAGTTTGCATGTGCTGCACTCTTCAAAGTAAATATGTGGAGTTGTGCCGACACTGGCATTTAGAGCTCTTTGTTTCATACACGGAAAACACCATCATGATGGTGGACTGGGAAGATAAATCGGCCTGGGATTTTACATGGCAACTGGCCCAAAAGTTGTCGGGGGGGGGGGGGGGGGGGGGGGGGGTGCATAACCCAGCGGCTCATTTTTGCTTATCACGGCCAATTCGGCACGTTTCATGTCCAACCCAAGAGCGCCCAAGTTCGGCCCCAAAGTGCGTCGGCCCACCGGGAAAATGCCCGGTATGCCAGATTGCCAGTCCAGCCCTGGTTAGTTTCAAAAATGGTTGTATTTGAGGGGCTGCGAGATGTTAGCCGATCACAACAGCGGCCGTTTACATTGAAGTTTGAAGAGGCGTTTAGGCCAAAACTGAGCGTTTCAGACAGAGGCCCTGAGACAGGGTGGAAAATGCTCAAATATTACTAAATTATGACTGTTTTGGTGCAAAGAAACCGTTTACTAACATTATCAGTGGACCTCAGGGAAGATATTAAAAATGATATATATATATATAAAGCATTTCACAGCCCCTTTAAAACAAAACCGTTTCGCTGCTTTTTTAATGTAATAAAAGACTCATCTAAAGTACTCATGCCAACATTTATTTTTTCAAGAATTTCTGCTTTTAAAGAGACTTTTTACTGTCTCTGTTCGGTTCCACCACTTACACATTTTTAACTATAAGCCCCAGAGAAAATATACGTAGAAACACAACTCGGTAATCGAAAACATAGTAGAGGTGTATTCCAGTAAATGTTTGCTTTGAAGTGCATTTTTCATGTATTTTTGAATAACTTAATAGGTCCGGACGAACAAAAACAAATGAGCGTCACGTCATTGACCCCTATGTCATTACTTTGCATAACTTCGCAGCTTAATGGTGATATTAATACATTTAAATGTTTAATTTTAAGGAAATTTTGGTTTACCTGTATACAATAAATGTTGTAGTACAACGGTGAGTCGCCACTTGAAAAATCTAGGTTCTCTGTTAGTGGAATAATCTATTGATTATAGTCAATAAAGCATTAAAGAAATGCACAAAATCTTAATAAGCAATGTTAATTAACTTGAGTGAATAAGATGTAAAGACATTGAAAACGTGCACATGCGAGACGTTTGCCAAGAGGTCTTTTGGAAAGCAGATGTTTGATTCACATGCACAGTCTGCAGAAGGAACACAGATCTGACTCGTCTGATCACACGGTGCTCAGATCCTTTAAAACTGAAGCTAAGTGACCTTGACTGAATATTAAAGCAGTTGGGGAAGTGTTTTCATAATCGTACGGGAGCTCTTTGGTTGACGTTTAGACAGTGATTAATTATGTTCATATTTACTCATCGCTGAGTTGCAGATCAGGTTTTGCTTTTCATCTGACTGGAACTTTTATACAACCACTACTTTGAGAAACACGAAGCACATTAACGTAATTATTTGATTTATACTGTATAAGCCACTACACAGAATATTTTTATTATCAAAAAATAAAAATATGTTGTTAGGTGAATGCTACAGGCTGTCAGTGGTCAGTTCTCACCCCAAAAATCGGTTAGAGTGCTTCAGAAGACGTACTTTTATGCTGCGTTTATGTGCTTTTTGAGCTTCAAAGTTTTGGTCCCCATTCACTTGCATTGAACGGACGTACTGGACAGAGCTGAGATATTCTTCTAAAAACATTCGGAGAAGAAAGTCACACTTGGGATGGCATGAGGGTGAGTAAATGTTTAATATGTTGTTGTTGTTGTTGTTTGCGCATTATACCTGTCAAGTAAATGTTCACTTCACCAAATAATCTCATTGTTTCTAGTGGAATATTGTTTGGGATTTTCCATCAATATTCAACAACAAAACATGCATTTAACTACAGCTTTGGTGGACAGGTGTGCTGAAAGTGCAACATGGACAATCAACTTTGTTTTGCTATGAAGCTGTAAATAAAAGTGACACTCTGTCTGACTGCGAGCCACACTGTAATGAGGTCATCGGGGACTAAAGGAGACTCTCTCCCCATCACGATGGCAGCCGTGTTCATGGCTCTATTGAACGGATTCTCTTTGCACAATGAGTCAGATGAGACGGCAGCGAGGATGAGAGCCAATGTCTTACTTTGATGTGTCACTGTGATTTCACAGTCAGCAGAAGCCCAGTTTTCACAGACAACATCAGCTTCAACTGTAAACAATGTGTCCAATGTTTAAAAAAAAAGCTATTTCATGAGGGTTGTATTTTGACACACTGCCCCCTGCTGGATTACTTCAAACTGATCAAGTGCTCCACCTGTTTGTTTTGTGCTCATCAATATTTTAGTTTCTCACACAAAAGACTGATGCAACTTGCGCAGCTTTGAGAAATGGACTACAAGAGAAACTCAAACAAACAAACCATAATTCAACCCAATACATGAGCGTTTCTTTTAATGCATACAAACAATTCCAATTATTTTATTAAACATTATTTTAAAAAAATTGTTGCTCACGAGTCCCTCTGACCGCACACATAATCAAGTATCTTTAGAAAGCTAACACTTGAGATATTTTACTATAACTGTGGCAGGGCGGAGGGCGAGGGGTCCTACACACCCGGTCCCGTATCAGGCTAATCAAGCCTACGAGAGGGATAAAGGCCGATCGCAGAGGATGGTGCGGGAGAGAGAGATCGTTTACGGACATGTCCATCATCTGTGTGTTTGTGTATTTTGTTTTAAGTTTATTATTAAACTAGTATTTATATCGTCAAGCCGGTTCTCACCGCCTCCTTGCCCGTCTAAATTCCTTGTTACACTGGTGCCGAAACCCGGGAAGGAGGAGGGATACGTCGTAGTAGAGTTCTCGCCACTACTGTCCACCCCAACGGAGCAGCCGCGGCCATCAGCCGGAGGACAGAGGAGCCCAGCCGCCTGGAAGCGGAGGAACAGCCGCTGACCGCTAGGGGAGAAGGGGCTCCTGGACCACCAGGAGCAGTCAGACCACCAGGTCTCATACCCCGCCGCATTTCAGCGGCTGGAAGGGGACTGCTCCGCCCCTGCCACAATAACATTTTGAAAATTACTCAATCTGTTACTAACACAGATATAAAGAAGTGCAAAAAAAAAAGGGGGGGGGGAAAAATCATATTTCACACGTATTATGACAAAATACACAATGCTGTGATATAGGCACCTAAAAACACAACAGAATAAAGCCCTAAGTCTTACCAAGCTACGTTTCAAATTTGAAGGTGACACTAGCTAAAAATAAGTGTTTTTCTGGTGCCGTTCTGAAAAGGCCATTTGGAGACTCCAAAAGGTCCCCCGAAGTGACACTTGGTTACCAGCTTATATTACGAGGACTATCAAACTGTTAGATCGGCTTCTGCTTTAGAATATCACAGAGAACATATTTGTTATACTTTTAATGTTTTACAGTAAGACTTACTGTATGAATGTTTAATTAATGCTTTTATGTCATTGTTGGAGTCTGAATGTCTGTGAGTGTCTCTCTGAATGCCGTCTGAGAAAGAGGTTTCTCCGTTCTTGTCTTTGCCAGTTGGTGATGTGAGTTGAATGCATTGACCACAGCAATGTCCACAAAGTGGTCAAAAAAAAGTCTGGTACCACTTTTCATTTTTGTGCAGGACACTGTAGTCCTAATTCAACGTTTTTTTTAATAACAGTCCAATAAATGATAGGATAGTATTTGTGGGGAAACGCCCCCCTGTTGCAGATGCTAAAGCCCCTATAAAACACATTGTGGGGTGAAGAATGTTTAAATTGGGCTCACATTGACTGATCCAATCACAACGGAGACTCATTTGTTGATTGATGTTATAAATGAAAATGTGATTAAAATGAACAGGAAATCGTGCACCCCTGTTCACCCCTGTGGACCTTTTACCCCACCATTACCTTGACTGCTAATGTCATGTTTATGCCAGTCAGCAGCCCAACATCTGCATCAATATTGGACAACTTGACTTCATTTAAGTATTAGCCATTGTCTGACATCATTTTAACAAGGGGTGTTGTCTTTTGTGACCGGAATGGTCGTCTGAGTGTACACTTCAGGCCGTTTTAAAAAAGGAGCAGTCATCCAGAGCACTCACTTCCAGCCCTCTTTGTAGCTGTTCACAGGTTTTTCCTGCCCTAGTGTTTTTTTAGAAGGATGTCACATTTCTTTCCTTTCAGGTACAAGTCCGACATGAGCTTTTCAGTGCAAAAGGTGGCAGAACTGCTTGAATCCAAAAACGCAAGTCTGCATAATCTTACTGATTTTCTCTGACTTTACTTGCACAGGAAGGATAGCTAAGGGACAATCAGGACGCCCCTTTGTGGCTACTAGTGGACGTCTTGCTTACATGACCTCTTCTGAGACATCCAATACATAATCCTTTGGATTTTAGGAAGTTTTAGGAAGTTTTCCTGAGCCTTTGAAATGATTGTATTGCATGTTCCTCGGAACAGAAAAGACTTGATGTAACATCTTTTGGAGGAAAACATCATGTCAGGAGTCGATCCTTCTGGAGGTTGTCTGTTGCATGTCCTTTTGAAACTGGTGAAATTACTGCTGCAAAACTTTCATTGTTTCAGTATTTCCTTTGGCAGGCTCATGATGCAAGAGTTTGCCAAAAGCGAGATCAGAAGTTATCCTTAACTGCTTTTCAACAAATTCCACAAAATCTTTCAAAGCTGCTGTTTGATTATATGTCTCCGTCAAGTCGCATGCAACTGATCGCCATCTGTCTCTGAGTTTAAATGGTTATTTTGATGCCAGCGTTTTCAGGATTGATGTTACGTGCATTTGATGATTTGTGCATCATTGCAGCATTCTCTTAAAAACAATGCATAGGACTGGAGTGCTTGACCATCCTCTGGCTTTCTTGTACCAATTTGTGCATTTATTTCAATGTATTTTTATGCCATTTTAAATGCAGACAAGCTCTCCTGTATCTTTATAACATTTATGTACGTATATCAGCAACCATTCTATGTATGTTGTACATTTTAAAACTGTAAAAATAGCTCGTATTTGACCAAAATTCAATTATCGTCAGCAAGCTAATGGAGTGATATGTATTATGGTGTCAAAATAAAAGTTCCTCAGAAATATGTATGAATGAATATGTCTCAAAAGGCATAAACATACTAGATAAAACTCTCTATTTAGTTGCGCAATCAATGCGATTGGATCCTGTGAACAGCCTCTTTTCCAAATAATCAATTCACATTTTTCTTGTTTGTTTGAATATCTCCGTCAATATATCGAATTCATATCACATTGATATCCCCTTTTGCAGGGATGGATTATGACTTGCAATGGATCTCCAAGGGCCCCCCTTCACCCAAAAGTTGTAGAGCGGGGGGGTGGGGGGGGTGCATTGTTCATGCCCAAAAGGGTTTTCAAGTGGGGGTCAGCAAACTAAATTGCGCACCCTTAAAGCCCCAGGGCAGTCAAGGGCCCCCTGGTAGTCAATGGCCCCCTGGCGGTCAAGGGCCCCCGTGCAGTCAAGGGCCCCAGGCAGTCAAGGGCCCCAGGCAGTCAAGGGCCCCCAGGCAGTCAAGGGCCCCCGGGCAGTCAAGGGCCCCCTGGCAGTCAAGGGCCTCCTGGTAGTCAAGGGCCCCCTGTTAGTCAAGGACCTCCGGGCAGTCAAGGGCCCCCTGGTAGTCAAGGACCTCCGGGCAGTCAAGGGCCCCCTGGTGGTCAAGGATCTCAGGGCAGTCAATGGCCCCCTGGTGGTCAAGGGCCCCCCGGACAGTCAAGGGCCCCCTGGTAGTCAAGGGCCCCCCTGGTAGTCAAGGACATCTGGGCAGTCAAGGGCCCCCTGGCAGTCAAGGGCCCCAGGGCAGTCAAGGGCCCCGGGAGGTCAAGGGCCCCTGGGCACTAGCCCCATTGGCCTGGTCAGTAATCCATCCCTGCCCTTTTGTTAATTTCCATTACTCATGGACCTGCGTTGGATCCGATGCGTAGAGTCGGCCATCGTGCATCTCTTGGAATGTTTGGAATTTTGTTGATACTCCACAGTCTCGCAGCGCGGGAAATCCAGCATATTTTTCAAAATTGTGTGTAGTGGCAAATTCAAAATAACAAAATAAATTTTTCCACGTCTCTTTGCTACAGGAGTTAATTTTGGTAAAAAGTTTTTCAATGTTTCCTTTTTGCCTATCAGTGGAAAGTGTGTGTGGTTTGAAAACCATATGTTCACCCCATACATCTGCTCCCCCAACAGATCATAACATATATTGCATGTACACAAATCACATCAAAGCCAGCATGAAACGGAAATTGCGACTGACTTTTCATCCGTTTTGTGACATACTGTATTTCCATGTGAAAAAGCTTAGCAAAACAAAATGTAGGGTGTGGATTTGAGTTTATCCATTGGTTGTTCATTGGATTGTAAGTATATGGGGGTTGCATAACAGAATGGATGCAGATCTGAATGCGAGTGTAACAGGTAAAAGGACGGGTCTGGTCCTCAACCGCTCCTCCACCCTCTGGCGGTCACAACACACTCCTCCCCCGGCGGACGGCAGCGAGTCCTCCGGCCCCTGGCAAACAGCCACGGCTGCTCCCCTGGGGGATGGCAGAAGCAAGACCCTCGGGCATCCTCCAGGGATTTGGCTCCATTGGCGTCTCCATCTCCCCTTATCTCGCTCTGCCGCTGATCAGCTGATTCAGCGTCGGCTGTGCTCCATCATGCCTGGCCACGCCCTCCTCCACATCACAGCGAGTTTGCAGTGGACACACACCCCAACCACCGTGCTGCTCAAGTCAGAGCCGGTTATCGGTGAAACTGAGCAGCGATCTCAACACATTTATGGTCAAACGGACAATATAAACACACAAGCACATCGCAGTCTTTGCTTGTGAAGAGACTGTAGACTAGGCATCCGAAGCATTGTATTCATTAGTGAACACCTCAGCAATTCAGGCGTGAAATGTCTCGAACACAACCGCGAATTCGCCATTATTCCTCCTCATTCGAAATGTAAATTCAGCTGACTCATAACCAAGGAAGTTTGGGTTAACGAATTATAGCTTTGAAGGGAAATACACCTTGATGTCTTCGCCAACGTGCGATTGATGCTCTGTTGAACTCTACGCAAGGTTGTGGTATTTATAAGAAAGGGGCGGAGTTTAAGCGGACTGAATGATTGGAGAAGTCCTGCATATGTCACCAGAGAGAAGTCTGTCGTTTCACCGGAATATCAAGCTATGAAATTTTGATTAAAGATTACAAGGTCCATTTTTTTTTTTTTTATTATTATTGTATGCATGGATGAATCGTTCACAATAAGACCAATAACATGCATTTAGAAAATAGGGTGAATTTTCATTTCATGCCAATTTTAAAGGGGGCGGGATACAGGTGAGTCCTAAATTAACACATGTGCACACAGAGGAGTAAAAATAAACATTCATAATATAAATGGCTCCTACAAACGCATTTAACGTTTACACATTGGCCCCATTCACTTCCATTGTAAGTGGCTCACTGTAATACAGATTTGTGCTTTTTTAAAGAAAAGGACATTTTTGTGATAATCATTTGAGTTTGAGTTCTGAAATAGCCTTTCTTTTCAATAGCACAGATTGTTGAATGGCTGAAATCTTTGACAATAATTTCATGTTACCTGTTTAGAATCAGAACGATGCCCGATTCGCCAATGAATCACCCATTTGAGCCAGTTCTTTTCGATGAGTTGATCCGAATCACTTCACGGTTCCCTCCGTTCGGACATCTCACACACGGACTGAATTGTTTGGAGCTGTTCCTCACACTGTAAAACAGTAACGTGATTATTTAGAACATTAAATACCCATACGCTTATCCCCCAGTGTTTTCAAATCACAGAAACGCCCCTGTCATGTACATTTACATTAATGCATTTGGCAGATGCTTTCATCCAATGTGACTTACAGTGCACTTATTACAGGGACAATCCCCCCCGGAGCAACCTGGAGTTAAGTGTCTTACTCAAGGACACAATGGTGGTGGCGGTGGGGATCGAACCAGCAACCCCCTGAGTACCAGTTATGTGCTTTAGCCCACTACTCCACCACCACTCCTAATGTACTGTATATTGTCATTAAAGAGTATTGTTTGAAATGCTGTAGGCCGTCCCAACCCAGTTCCAGCTCCACATTCACAGATAAATAAACCACTTCTGAACTCTTGTGGACAAACTGGAGATTGCTTCTCTATTATTCCATATACAATTGTTTAAAAGCCATTGTGCACTTCAAAAGCCTGTGAGTTTGATAATGGAGCTATATAATGATTTGAGTTTGCCCATTAGAATTAGGGACCTACCCCTTCAATTATTGGGATACTTGTCCAACACCTAAAAACGTCTGAATGTCATGCATTAGAGAGCAAAAAATCAAAGCATGTGTCAATGTGCCCGAAATATCATTTTTTAGCAAAACACTGCACGAAAAAATAGGTTTGTTGCATTTGAAATGATAAAACAGCAGATATTGAATCGTTCTAAGAAAGCAATATTGTGTTATTTAATGCAATAACGTTGAGACATTTGTAAACGTCTGAATGCTTTTCTGTGCCCCTGTATCTTCATTGGATCAGCTAAACAATAAGCAGCTTCTCTAATAAGATGGCAATTTATATTCAAATGTGCAGAAACTCAAGAATGCATTGACTAATTTGTATTCCTCCCTGCTATGAGATAAAACACTTGCATGTCTTCATTCACACTTCCGAAGGCTAATTCATTAGCAAAGTGTAAAACTGCCACGTCTTGAGGATAAAGTTCTGATGAATTATTCTCAGTTCTCTTCTGCTGTCGATGATGCACGATTAACCCAGAAGAAACTTTATTGTTCAGAGGTTGCTCTTTTACAGCTCAGAATCCTTTATAGTTCATAGTCATGTTTCACGTGCATATCAACTTCACTAGTCTGAAATAGTCCATATTCCGATTGAATGGATGAATCGTGCACAATAAGACCAGGAATGTGCAACAAGTAAATGAGGTCCGTTTGGACTTCATGTTCATTTTTAAGCATTTCCCATCCAGACTGGCTGTTTACTTTAGCAGACCTGTCTGAGGAACGAGTAAATGACCTTATCAGAGTGACATCTCCAAATAAACAGTCTACATTGCTTTTGCTCGCTAAGGTATGGCTCCCTCATGAATCACACCGAGATTAAATTAGACTCCTAAATCAAGATTTAACCCGTAGGGATCCATGTTTACATGGCTCGAAATCTGACGTAGTAACTAGTGCATGAGCAGGTAAACCTGCTCGTTTGGGAAACCTGTTTAAACAGCATGAGTACACGAGTAAAACAGCAGATAATCAGTTCATAAACACCCTGTCGGCCTGTTGTTCACACCGTGTATCTTATGACTAGGGCTGTTTGATTCTAGAAAATTGGGAATGGACTCCGATTCCAATTCCTGGTTTCAAGATTGATTCCAGACTCCATATTTTCTGTACTTTTTTGATTCTCATGATAAACAGCTCACTTCTAAGCATTCTTTGCACCATTTATAATAGCATGAATTACATTTACTGTCAATGGATCCATTGTAAAAATTAAATCATATCATTAATTTTTAATTAATCGAATAATTGCTTAATGTAGAGAACTGTGTGTAGAGTTTTGCCAAAAGTGTTACATAGAGTGTAAAGCAGGAATTGTGCAGTTTTGCAGACTTGGTTTGGGGATTTGGTACATGAGCGTCAGGTTTCGGTGATTTAAGTGTGTAAACAATTGGGGGAAACTGTAAGATCTACTCATCGTATTATGTTGTGTTTGGGCTCGTTTGAAACGGGACGGTCTGTTGTGAGTTACGATATGTCATTTTCCATGTTATATGTATGTTTCTGGAATTAATGAGATAAGACGTGGCAAAAGACACTCTTGTATACAGTTTTTCTGAATTCCTAAAACACTAAACCCCATTCGCTGAACCAAATGCTGAGTGGCCTAAACCCGTTCTTCGAATCAATCACTCTTTTGGTAAAACCTTTAACAAGTTCAAGTAGTTGGACACTATTCGCAAATCTCATCCACTCTTTTTGCAAAACACATCTAAACACTTTCTCACTTCTGCACAGTGATGCACTTGTGTCGCAATACGGTAAACAAGGGAGGCAAAAGTAAAACACAGCTACAACACAGTTGTCATTGTTTATTCACAACGACTCAAAATGATTCACACATGTTTCTAATGTTCGATCAAACCAACTGTACAAAATACACAAAGCATGAAGACATGAGGCTGAGGCAGAATGAATCTCTCATTGGCTTTAGTTTAGCAGTTGCACAACATTTTTGAGAGTTCTGTAATGTGCTTTTCATTTAACGTTTTCTTTGTGCTTTTGCTGTTGGACTACTGTATTTTTACAGTATGCAAGTGCTGAATATACAGACATTCAATACTGTATTACTTACAGTACTAAAAGTAAACTATATATTCACTGTACTAAATTGTGATTACTAAAATGCATTTACTATATACAATAAACGTTGTTTTCTGTAACTACATGTCCTGTACGCTGTGTTTTCCAGTATTTGAAGTGTTTATATATGATCTGAAAGCATGGTTTGTTTTTGAGCACAGATAAAATGGATTTCAGGTGATTGTTTGATGTTGCCAGAAGAGTCAGGGGTTTTGTGCATGTAGTTTGAAGATTTAAAGTTTTGAGAAAATGAGTGAAGGTTTCAAGAAATGTGTCTTAACAATTGTGGAAAAACTGTATTATACTTACGAGTGTCAGTGGGAATTTCATCCACTAAAACTCACTGCAGTTTGACCTCTGAGTGAAACACATTTACTCAATGCATTTGACTGATTAAGACCTTTCTAACGATATATAACACATGACTACCTCATCTTTATTATGCTTTCACCAACTCTGAATATAATTATTGTGAGAACAAATTTGCAAATAATGAGACAAAACAATTCTTATTTGTCAACAAGTTAAAAAGCATTGTTTATGAGTTGGCATGATCAGCTGTATGTATTGTAAAGATCAGATTCTACGCTTGAAAAGACACCTATTTTCTTCAGATCGAGCAAGTGGTTATAAATTAATGGGAATAATCAAATTATTATTATTATTATTATTCCACAGGGAGTGACCCCAACTAGCCCGGTATGAGCTCTGTTCAATGAATCCTTCTATTAATAAAAATATATATATTTTTAAAATATGTGCTTACGTCATAATTACTAAAAAAGTGGCTTAAAAAGATCTTATGCAATATCTTGTGATAATATATGCAATGTTAGAGATTTATAAACAATCTTAGTGTGCTGGGAACATAAAATGTGTTAGAACAAAACAAACACAGCACAAGGGTTAAAAGAAAAAACAGGGTCAAGTCAAAATACATTTTGTGGTAATTAACATTATCCCACAAACGCTGTCGATTGATCTTAACTTGCATTGAACCCAGAACATTCCTCTAAGGTCAAATTCAGGTTAGTTGAAGTTTTCACTAATGAGAGCACACGATGTCCTTAGGAAACTAGCGGTACACAGTTTGTCTTTTCCAAGTGTCATCCGTACCGCTAGCAACAGGGAAAGCTACACGGATTGTTTTGGAAGTGCTGTGGTAGTTTTCTCTTGAATGCCTGGCCGAAGTCATCTGTCAACGTGCTTTATGCAACGGTGCAAGAAAACATAAAAAGTGCATTCAGAACAGAACATTTACAATGAGGCAAAGAGCACGCACACACAATCAGTCCTGTAATCATACTCGGCGCATTTCAAACGAAGACATTACAAGCCACCCATCCTGGATTTCCATTATTTGAGGATGAGAAATGGATGCACAAGGTATTATTTTGATGAATAAAGTAGCGAAATGAAATTAGATTACATCTGCATCTCAATGAGCTCATTATGGGATGTTCATAAATAACATGATCAGATATCCAATGATAATTATCACAATAGCATACATCATTCCAGAACTAATTTACCCTCTAAAGACAAAGGAACTAGTTTGGGTAGAAATCCATTTTTGTTGTGCTGCCTGCACAAATAGAGTGGTGGTGGTGTAATGCGCTAAAGCACATATCTGGTAATCAGAAGGTTGCTGGTTTGATCCCCACAGACACCACCATTGTGTCCTTGAGCAAGGCACTTAACTGAAGGTTACTGTATCCCTGTAATAAGTGCACTGTAAGTCGCTTTGGATAAAAGCATCTGCCAAATGCATGAATGTAAATGTAAATCTCGCCAACAACATACTAAGGTGTTGTGGTTGTCAGGGTTTTGCTATGGCCCAAGTCAAAAGAGCCCATCTTCCCCAGATCTATGATATTCTAAGGAAGTATATAACTTGGCGGAAGAGTACTCAACAAAAGGGTGTCTTAGAACACACATTTGTTATCTGGGAAACGGCATCAAGTTCAAGTAAAGACCAATGGCCATTTCTAGTCTATTATGGGACTCCCGTCATTTCACATCAGGGATTTGGTCATGCAAAGTCACAAGTGAATGCAGAACTGTAACATGCCATGAAAACATGCTCACATATGTTATAGTCAGCACTATGGAAGTCGGTTTGAGCTGCAAACACTAAATCGGATGTGAAAGGTGGGGTCACGGCTGACTGCGCACACAGAGATGTCATGTGTCGTCGTGGTCATGGGACCCGCGTAAATCCCTCAACACAGACCGCAGGCAACAGCAGCAAGAAGTAACTAAACAAAACCAGAACTACACTCTAAAAACACAAAGATTCTTCAATGGTTCCTATCAAGAACAGTTTTTGGCTGTGTAAGATTCTTGAGTTAGTTGTACGGGTTTTTGCAGTGTTGATGAAGCTACTTTGAAACTGTAGTTTCCCAAGCTACTCATAACTTATAGTACTTAATTACAGTCTAATTAAACTAATTGACTAATTACAGTCAAGCTGCTCTTTAGAAAAATTCATTACAACACTACAAGCCAACAAAAGTAGCTTAAAACACTGAAGCAATTTTAAGCATTTTTTTATGCAATCAGATTATGCATGAATGTTCCCTTACAAAAATGAACCATTGTTTAACCCTTCCATGGTCCAAAGGGTCAAATGGACCCATTTTTTATCTTCAATGTCAAAGCTTGCAATAAAGTGGAACGATCTAAGACTAAAACCATTGAGATCAAACAAACAGAGCATTTATTACAAGATTTTAGAAGCTGTGTTGGGGAGTCTCCTGCTTTTCAGATCTGCATGTTGTGATAGAAGGTGAAAGAGAGAAAAAAAATCTTTGTTCTTGTGTTTGCTGCCACCTAGAGGAATGATTTAAGACCAAAAGTAGAGAGATAGAGCAAACAGAGCCTTTATTACAAGCTTTTGAAACAAACTGTACAAAGTAGGGATTTTTGTTGTTGTTGTTGTTGTTGTTGTTGTTGTTGTTGTAGCTTTGTTTTTAATTACATTGCCAGGTTGAGGATTTCATGAAGTTTCAGGCTGACAATTAAGTTCAGTGTTAAAAATTCAAAATATTAAACCATGTTTTTTTTCATAATGGTTAAACAAATATGGTGACAATAAACTGAACCTAAATTTACAAAATGGTCTGAAACACCTTTGTGGCAGGGAGGAGAGTGGAGATGGGTCGAGATGATACACACCCCATCCCGTAACAGTTTTAATTGCTATTTCCACACAGACGACGGTAACTGTCAGTAACTGAGGTGTCACACATAAGCAATGTCAGGCTTTCGGTATCTCTCTCTCCCGCACCATCTTCCGCAGTTGGCCTTTATCCCTCTCGGAGGCTTGATTAGCCTGATATGGGACCGGGTGTGTATCATCACGACCCGGCCCCGCTCTCCGCCCTGCCACAACCTTATTCTATGTATCAAAAAGGAAAGTGAAAAGATGGGCCTCCACTTCAACATCAAAAAGACAGCAGTACATATTGGGCGGCTGTGGCTCAGCTGGTAGAGCGGGTCGGCCAATAATCACAGGGTTGGCGGATCGATTCCTGGCCCACACGACTCCACATGCCGAAGTGTCCTTGGGCAAGACATTAACCCCAAGTTGCTCCCAATGGCAGACTAGCGCCTTGCATGGCAGCTCTGTTATCATTGGTGTATGAGTGTGTGTGAATGGGTGAATGAGACGCAGTATAAAGCGCTTTGAATACCACTAAGGTTAAAAAGGTGCTATATAAGTGCATAAGAAAATCGTGACAACAGCTGGAAATGGAGCAGTCAAAATCACCTTCAATAGTGAAGAGCTCGAATGCGTCAAGGATTTCTGCTTCCTGGGATCCATGATCAACCAAACTGGAGATTGCGGCCCTGAAATCAAGCGAGCGACGAATTGCGTGTTGCTGAGCATGCACCAAATCTGGAGGAGCAAAGACATCAGCCTCACAACCAAATGCAAACTGGTCCATGTTATTGTGTTCCCATATCAATGTATGTGTGTGAAAGCTGGTCCCTGATCAAAGCTGACCAAAGGAGGATTAACGATTTCGAGCTATGGTGCTGGAGAAGACTGTTACGGATACCATGGACAGCAAGGGTCACCAACAAAGAGGTTATGGAGCGCATCAAGGGATGTTGCTTGAGGGAAAGATCACCAGACTCCGGCTCACTTACATTGGCCACATGATGAGATCAGTTTAATTGGAGAAAGCATTGATGCTTGGAATGGTCAGCAGAACAAGAAGACGAGGCTGTCAAAGAACCCGCTGACTCGACACCATCAAAACGGACACTGGCCTAGGCGTAGAACAGCTGAAAGGGAAAGCATGGCGAGAGATGGCCTAAAGAATCGGCGAGAGTCGGATCCGAAGTCGTCAAATTTACAAATGTATACAGTGCCTATAGAAAATCATTGTAGCCCTTTGGAAAAGTCACGTTTTTATCCTGTGAATGTTTGGTAGAGTCGTACATGCATCTGATGTTGTTTGATGTTATGTTTGTGCTTTTTTGCACTTTCGTTGCGCTTTATTATTATGCAGTAACACACTGAAATAGTGATTGATGTATGTCATCATGAAACAGAGACCCTCCAAATCCAAACACAAGTAGTCACAGGAGACCAGGTGTATACAGCGATGTGTCTCACCTGACCGCATGTGATTGAATCACCTGAGACGCATCATAATACCAGGTGGAAACAGGCCAAAACCTCAGCTGAATTAAGTAAGCAATGTATGTGTTGTTTGTGGTCAGGTAAACATGTAATGCCGTTTTGTTAGAAAAATCACAACTCGGCCCCGCCCTGCCACAAATCCCATGCAGCATTGAGTATAATGTAATAGAAAAAAAAATGGAAATATATTAAACTATTGATTTTGGGTTGTTGAGATGAGCATAGAAACTATATATTCTAAGTTTACTGTAAAATATTCCGAAATATACAAATATATATGAAGATTGAGGGTGTAGGGAGACCTTTTAAGGTTTATAGGTTATGGTTGATAATCGTTGCATATATGAAAACATTTCTGAAATTTTTTTCTTCCGGAGCCAGACTGTTCTGTGCTGTATACAGGGCTGGACATGGAAGAGAAATCGGCCTGGGACTTTACATGGCAACTGGTCCAAAACTTGACAAGGGGTGGGGTGGGGTGGGGTGGGGTGGGGTGGGGGGGGGGGGGAGGGGGGGGGGTGATGGTGATCCGAAAGTTGCTGTCCTTTTCTGCATATTGCGGTGCCGTTTTGTGGTCCGTCTGAGCTTATCGCGGCCCATTCGGCATGTTTCTCGGCTGACCCCCTCTCAGTTCTCTTGATGGACAGTCCGCCCCTGATCGGCCCCAAAGTGCGTCGGCCCACCGGAAAAATGCCCTGTATGCCAGATTACCAGTCCAGCCCTGGCTGTATAGTGTCACTTTTAGCTATTTATTCCCCAATGCTAAATGCCACAGAAATAGAAACCAAATGATTAACAAAATGTCTTTGCCATGGCCATTTCGGACAAATATTGAAATAATAGAGAGACCATCGGCTGTTGCATCTGGTTATTACACAGTTTAAGGCTAAAGAGACTTTTGTCATTAGAACTGATGCTGAACGATGAAAGCTACACGCACACGTGTAGGTTCAGGTCAAGGTAGGAGAGATTCAAAACCTGCTGACTCACTGATCTCAGACAGAGACTCTTATGCAAGACACATTTCACCAAGAAGCTTCTTAGAGGATGTTCATGCAATTAGTGTGCCACTTTGGATGAGAAGTCTCAGGAAGTTTGCTAAAGCAAACAGCTAAGAAAGCATGATAATCTTCCCTCCAGATAACCTTCCTTCATGCTCGGATCAGTAAAATATTTAGATGGAAGTTATTTTTCACCCTAACGTAATTCGAATAAGCATGCATGAATAAATAAATTAAGTAAATGTGTTTTACAACAACATTCCTGCATTATTCCATAACATATATGGCTGAAATGCTGTCTAAGAAAAATCTCAAATAAGGTCTTTTTTTTTAATGCATCAAATGTTTTTTTCCTTGACAGAAATGAGATTAAATGGAGAGCAAAGAGTGTGTAAGTTTTTCTGTGTTAAAATGATTTATCTTAATATGCAGAGACAACTTCAAACCATCATAGGTTAAAACTGTGCTCAGAAGTCTGCAAAGTCGATGAACTCCCAAGATGATCTGAGCAACAGTAAATATCCACATTTATTTTATAGCTCCACACTCATTAACATGTCAGATGCCAATTAAATATTAAAGACCAAATAATGCTTCATTTATATATAATGCTTTATTTCTATCAATTTTGATAGACTACAGACAGATATGGAGGACCAAAGCTGTCTAAATGAAATTACGCATAAAGAAATAAACACATTTGCAAAGAAATTTAAAAATGAAAAAAGGTTACATAGAAATAAAATATTCTTTAAAATATTATATAAATGAGTATTTATACTTTATACTTGTTTATTTATTTATTGTAGTTATTTCCACATTTATTTAATTCTGCATTTATTAAAATAATTATTTACTTATTTATATATTTACATATTAACTATGGATACATAAATGTATGTATATATTTATTTATTTACAAAAAAATTGTAGATATAATTTATTAATAAAAAAATATTGGACATATATTTCTATATGAACTATTTAAGCATAAATGTATTTCTATATGAACTATTTAAGCATACATTTATTTCTATATGAACTATTTATGCATAAATGTATTTCTATATGAACTATTTAAGCATACATTTATTTCTATATGAACTATTTATGCATACATTTATTTTTATATGAACTATTTATGCATAAATGTATTTCTATATGAACTATTTATGCATACATTTATTTCTATATGAACTATTTATGCATACATTTATATCTATATGAACTATTTATGCGTAAATGTATTTCTATATGAACTATTTATGCATACATTTATTTCTATATGAACTATTTATGCATACATTTATTTCTATATGAAATATTTATGCATAAATGTATTTCTATATGAACTATTTATGCATACATTTATTTCTATATGAACTATTTATGCGTAAATTTATTTCTATATGAACTATTTATGCATAAATGTATTTCTATATGAACTATTTAAGCATACAGTTATTTCTATATGAACTATTTATGCATAAATGTATTTCTATATGAACTATTTATGCATAAAGGTATTTCTATATGAACTATTTAAGCATACATTTATATCTATATGAACTATTTATGCATAAATGTATTTCTATATGAACTATTTATGCATACATTTATTTCTATATGAACTATTTATGCATAAATGTATTTCTATATGAAGTATTTATGCATAAATGTAATTCTATATGAACTATTTATGCATAAATTTATTTCTATAATAACTATTTATGCATAAATGTATTTCTA
Source organism: Moxostoma hubbsi (assembly GCA_032164185.1). Lineage (NCBI taxonomy): Eukaryota > Metazoa > Chordata > Actinopteri > Cypriniformes > Catostomidae > Moxostoma > Moxostoma hubbsi. Next base: position 43,938,065 of record JAVLUX010000013.1, read on the forward strand.
TATGAACTTTATGCATACATTTATTTCTATATGAATTATTTATGCATACATTTATTTCTATATGTACTATTTATGCATACATTTATTTCTATGTGAACTATTTATGCATAAATGTATTTCTATAATAACTATTTTTGCATAAATGTATTTCTATATGAACTATTTATGCATATATTTAAATATATTTGTCTGTAAAAATTATAAATATACTGGCATTATGAATAAATGTATTTCTACATTTATTTATTTATTTCCTCATTTAATTATTTATATGTATATTTATTTCAATATGTATTTATAGACAGAAATGTATTCCCACATTTATTTAAAGATTTCTTCCATATTTACTCATGCATATGTATATTTATTTCTATATTTATTTATTTGCACATTTATTTCTATATTCATTTATTTCCATTATTCCATATTTATTTATTTCTACACATATTTCAATATTTACTTATTTCTACATATACTGTATGTACCTCCAAATATATTTATTTCCAACTTTATTTATTTTCATATTTATTTGTTTCAGTATTTACTTATTTATACAAATGTTCGTGTATTTATTAAAAAAAAAAATTGTATTCTACACTTCTTTGTCCATATGGTAATGAGGGACACCAAATATGGTAATGAGGGGGCGTGTCTTTCTACTTCAAGCATACTGTAGCAATCAAGCTTTGGTGCTCCAGACAGTCAGACAGGATGAAACTTTTCAGATAACCTGAAGTTCTGGTATAGTGTCATATTAAGACATTACAACAAAACCACTGATGCATGAAATCAACACAATACATTAGTCACAGACTGCAGCGTGCGACATCTGCCAGGTCATGTGATGATGCACAATAAACACAAGCGCACCAAGGCAGCAGAAAACTTGAATTTTTGCATTCATGAGCAGAAATGTTGAGAAATGCGGTAGCTGCAAAGGTGAGACTTCAAGTGCACACAACTGTACACTATGACAGATAGTGACTGTATCAGCTGTGACACTGCCGGACTTCTCAACAGGCAACGCACCTTTCTAGGATGATGATAAATGTTACGACGAAGCGAAGATTTAACCTGCTGCGTCTGCTGCTTTACAGCCCTCAGGACACATGAGGAAAGCACATCCTCTCGAGGACACAGATCGCACACGGGTGTTTCTTCAACACTTTTAGCCCTATTGACTTTTGAGAAAACAACACTCCCTGTTTACCAACAATGTCCAATAATGGACGTCCAGTTCATGTATTACAGAACAATGTTGTTCCAAACCTGTATGACCGTTTCTTTCATGGACCCTAAATGTAATAATTTAAAAATGGAGCCACACCGAGAGCCCCGTATCTCTGCGGTTTAACTATACTGGGCCTTATAACCCATCTCTGTGTCCTTTCAATGCAAAATATCTTTTTCTTCATTTCTGTCGTCTCTTATTCATTTCTTTTGATTTCGGCGTGAATTATGACCTGTACATGTTCTTGACAGGTTTCGTGAGAGTCACCGGCAAACACATTCAATAATTCCGACTCTAAAATCTTTCATCCGTGATAAGTGTGATGCATGACAAGATTTGACATGAACAGAAATCCCTGCTGAGAGAGAGAGATACAGAGAAAGAGAGTTAGAGAGAGAGAAACAGAGAGAGAGAGAGAGCGACAGAAAGAGAGAGAGAGAGAGAGAGAGAGAGAGTGACAGACAGAGAAAGAGAGCTAGAATGAGAGAGAGCGAGAGAGTTAGAGAGAGCGAGCGAGAGAGTTAGAGAGAGAGAGAGATAGAATGAGAGAGAGAGAGATAGAGAGCGAGAGAGAGATAGAATGAGAGAGAGAGATAGAATGAGAGAGAGAGAGATAGAATGAAAGAGAGAGAGAGAGTTAGAGAGAGAGAGATAGAATGAGAGAGAGAGAGAGAGAGAGAGTTAGAGAGAACACTGTTGGTGGTTTCACTCTGTGTGCTGGTCTCTCCCAGTTCACTCGTTCTAGATTTTCACAATTTAATTATGGCTGAAGAAACACTTGACTCCATCAGCGAGAATGTTTGGAATCTCTGCAGGAATCCTTCTGTGAAAATCCCATGAGGAACTGAAGACACATTCAGATCAGGGGATTAAACTCTATTTATCATCATGGATCTTTCATTTATGGCTGCGCAGGTATGGCATGGTTTGCTTTCTGCATTTTAACATCATCCATTAATGCACATTTATGCTATACGTGAAAATCTATCTGGTAACCTGGTGCAGTATGTGAGAGTTTAAAGATCTTTAACCAATAAGGGAGATGATTTTAGTTATTTTGGCTGCTTTTTTGAATATCTATTGGCAAATGTTGCCTGTCAGACTTAAACTTCACTTGAACTGATTTGGTCACATGGAAGTGGAATATCTCATGCGTTTGTCTAGACAGCAATGAGAGACTTTTGCCGAAGTCTCATGCTTCTCAGATGTTTCTCCTAAAAAAAAAAAAAACAGGGAGAGGGGGGGAATGCACGCACATCCAACACATCTACAACAGGTGCTGCATCAACGCAAAAAGCACTGAAATAAAACAATACTGTGTTTTTTAAACATATTAAAGGCAATAATTAAACAGTGTGCAGATGCACTTCAGTTTTATCTCATAAAAACGGTTCTAAAACACCCAAGCGATGTCACATGAGAATATGTCTCGATAATGTCTCAAAATTGACTCCCATTTCCCAGGATACCGAAGTCTACATTCAAAAGTCAAAGATCTCAATATGAGCGTTTCATAATTCGGGCTATTCTATAAACTTAAATGTTGTAGCTCTATACTCTTTATGGCAGCAATTGACTCATTTTGTTCACATGTCATCCTCTTGGGTTTCGTGAAATTGACTTTTTACAACAGTCCATTCCACAATTATCACATCTGAAGAACTGTTTTAATAATATACAAATGACAACATATAGCCAGGGACGGATTATGACTTGCAAAGGCTCTGGGGCCAATTATCTCCAAGGGCCCCCCTCTACCCAAAAGTTATTGGGGGGGGGAGGTTACTTTAAATCGTTGCTTCCGGACTGCGCTGTATTGCTGTTTGAAATGACCTGACTCTCAAGTGAAATTCATTCATCTGTAGTATACAAAGCGCTACATTGCGCTAACGTCACATGACGTCACATTTTTTTAATATACAAACCTATTGATTTGCATCTGAAGACATTAATTGATCGACTGGAGTCGTGATTACTGTTATGCTGCCTAAATACCAAAAAAACATGTCTTGAACATTTGGGAGGGACCAACCCATTTTGGGGGTGGGGCGGGGGGGGGGGGTCGCGGGTGTTGAGGCCACAAATATAATAGTCCTTTTTGGTCCTTTGATATAGTAAAGGCGCTGAATGCAATACTTTTCTGAATAAAGGATTTACTTGTTATAAAGGGCCAAAATTGTTTATAATTTGGGGTTTTAAAAGATACATGTATTTTTAAAGACAAACACTGTTTCAGTCATCTGTTGTTTCTTTTTGTGCTATCTCAAAGAAAAGATGAATATAATTTGAATTGCTTTTAACCACTGATGCATCTGTAAAATGACATGACTGTGTCCGCTGGCTTGCAAAAAGGAAATACACAAAATTATTTACTGCCCTCAAGTTGTCCCTCATTGAGTCTGCAAGTAAAAACGCACCTTCTTTGCGCTCGCGCTGCTCTTTCCATTGAGCCGAATCCATCTACAGAGTCATACATGTGCATTGGCCAATGTTGTGCCTCCACCTGTGTATATGACGCTGCTAAACCAGATACTTCAGATGCATCGCTAGACTTCAAAATCAGGTACAAATGCATACCAACCCTTATAATATACTCCAAGTCTAGATAAATGTTTTAATGCAAAGAGGAACTTGACGATAGATTTGATTATTATGACTGATAAACGCCCCCCGTTTGTAACCTAACGCACCCCTCTCTACTAATTTACTCTCAGTGACCCCTGGGGGGCGGTACCCCTGCTCTACTTCATACTCCCATTCACTCTTTGTCTTAAGCCTGATTCGCTGAAAACCGCTCCGTTAATGTTTTCACATTCACAATTACGAATGACACACCAACCACGTCCTGTACGTGACGTATTTTCAGTTCAAAACGGTGAATTTCGCCAAATGGAGAATCATTTGCACCCTTGGAAATGAATGTCGGTCGGTACCACACTTCAATCATAAAACAGTGGTCAGATATTGCACGTTTAGTTAGAGACTTACATCTTACAGGACTCAAACGCTCTTAACCTGAACTGCTTGCTGATGCACGGCACTGGAATAATCCACGAGGTTCTGGCTTGGCGTCTAAAATTTAAGTCCCGCCTTCATCGATTTGACGGGCTACCTCATATGACATTGATGAGCAGTGTTAGACTACTGTGCACGCTAAAAATGTAACTTTTTTAAACCTTTATGTTATTCCTGCAACACCTTAAAGTAAAGTCAACCTCAAAGTAAATTGTGGTTACGGCCCTGCCTAAATATGACTTTTGGACTGTCAAACAGCCAGCAGCCTGGTGGCACCTGTTTATTTCCATTGTATGGACAAACAGAGCTGAAATGTGCTTATAAAAATCTTCACTTCGGTTCTGCTGAAGAAGGAAAGTCATACACATCTGGGATGGAGTCAATCATGAGAGGATGTTTGTTTTTGGGTGAACCACCCCTTGAAGTACATAGTAGTTAAAGACACCATCCCAACCAGCCCAACAAAAAAGTGTTGGCTCAACCAATGGTGTGAGTTTGGGGCGGGACAATCTGTTTAATCAGCCAATGGAAAACAGTGGGAGTGTTCAGGAAGCCCGTTTGGAAACAATCATTATTTTTTCAACTCTGTTTGGTTACGCTAGTGGTCCAGAAATCACACACTTCAGCTTTAAGTTAAAACTAAAGTGATTTTTCACCCAGGAAAAAAAAAACCTGGTCGAACATCCATCATAGAGGAGGCAGAAAACTCACATCTCACTGAAAGAGAAAAAGCAGTTTTTACAGACTGCAGGCAAAAAGCCTCAAAGAGTCAATAAAAGATTGATTGTATTTCATCTCACGTTGATGTAGTCTTTGAAATGCAGATGCTCTCCACGAGGGTGAACAATTGCTCCTATTTTTCTTTTGATGACTTTTGGATGCGAAGATAACACATGAGCGATTGCAAATGAATGCAGCACACCATTAACTTAGCAGAGGAAATATTTCATGAACTGTGATAAACACTTGTTCACAAACTTCACCTCAGAACGCTTTGATTTGAATGCAATAAATGCGACTCCCACAAGCGCCGTTAAGCATATGTCATAACCACAGCGACAACAACGCAACTGAACAGCAGGTGCTGGATAATCAGAACTTTTGGAAAGTCACTTCATCATTTAGGGAAAGGGAGGCGAGTCTCGCAGCAGCCAGAGATCTCACGTTGAATGGAATGAATCAAATGTGTCACATCAAACCCCACAAGACATCAGTCCAGTGAACCCAATGTGAATTCTCTCTTTACTTTGTTTGTTGCTGCTAGCACAATGTAGCCACATAGCCACATATACATGTCAGTACTACTATTTTCCACTTTAATAGTGAAATCCTAAACATGGGGATGTGGCAAGAGCAGCACCAGCTCAATTTGCGACGATCGTGACTTTAAATCTTCAAAAGATATTCGGTTTTGTTTCAGGTGCATAGTAGCACATAAACAGTATAGTGGAGACCGGGGCTAGTTGTCACATGGTAACGATTAGGTTTTGAGTCAGTTGCTTTCAAACCCAATCTCATCCTGAACTCATAATCATTTGTACGAGTTAACCAGATGGAACTATTGTGAGAAATTGTACATGTTGGCCCGTGCAAAAACGTACGACTTTTATTCCCTTTGAGAAAAATCAACCAACTCAACGAACATACTCCAAAAAAGGGAATCAATACAATTCGTGCAGCAAATGTCAAGTCATCTGATGTACAATGGATGTGTTTGTGTTCCACGGAAAAACCAACAGATTTGGACACTAGGGAACCTTATTACTGAACTCTATGGACCCACCGGCGGGTCCAAAGGGGCACGCTATATCGTGGAAAAAATGGTAAATGGTCTGCACTTATATAGCACTTTTCTTTAACCTTAGAGGTTACCAAAGCACTTTACACTGTGTCCCAATAACCCATTCACACTCATACACCAATGGCGGCAGAGCGGCCATGCAAGGCACTAACCTGCCATTGGGAGCAACTTGGGGTTGGGGAACCATGTGAGGCACAGCTCTGCATTTATGTTACAGAAAATAACAAAATAAGGCGTCTAATCATTTGCATTGAAAATTAGCCCCCCCCCCCCCCCCCCCCCCACCCCCCAGATGTAATGGGGTCGAAATATTTATATAAAAATAAAAGTCCTACAACAAAGCACATAAATGCACAACTCATATATCAAATTAAAGTGCTCAATCTCATAAATGTGACTGTACAGTTAATTTTGTTGCCCTAATACCACAGTTCAAAAGATTGTCAAAATAATCAAAACATCAATTATGATTTCTGCAAAAACAAACGTCTTTTTTATGCTCTGATAACTGCTGCTGTAAGCCCCAAATAGCAAAAAATTTATATCAGTTTTTCTCTTAAAAATGAGCAAATTATTTCTTGTCTGTGAGCTTGCTTGGCTGAATAACCCAGTGTTGTATCTTAGATGTCCAGAACAAAATCTGCCATCCAGAAGGAAAAGCATCACAAAACAAATCATCAGAAAAAACAATGAAATATTGGGGTGGTGCTTGAACTGAAAATTAGCCTGAATGTCTGTGGACGAGCACATCTGTGAGGGGTAAAATGCACTAGAGCACATTGCAGTGCTTTCTGCCATCTAGTGGAATTAAATGAGACTTTTCAAAGTGAGGAACAGAACCAGAATTGCATGCTTACAAAATTAGGACAATAATAAAAATCTGTTATAAACACATGCATTATTATTTATGAAGAGTCTTTTTTTTTATTATTGGGTCGGTTCTCTGAAAAATGGGACCAATTTCACGGTATGTGTGAATGGTGAACTTTTAAAATTGAGTGTGAAACATTGTGGATGTTGTGGGGGGGTGGGGGTGGACATTTTCACTGTCCTTTTCTGCATATTGCGGTGCCGTTTTGGGGTCCGTTCTGCATCCCATTCCATCCTTATCCCATTCGGCATGTTACGCGGATGAACCACCAGCCAGCTCGGTTCTCCTGATGGCCATTACACCACTGATCAGCCCAAAATTGCGTCGACCCACCGGGAAAATGCCCAGTATGCCAGATTACTAGTCCAGCCCTGGTTGGGAGGGTTACTTTTCAAATGTATTCCACTACAGATTACAGAATACATGCTCTAAAATGTAATCTGTTAGATTACTGAAGGTCAGTAACATAATATAAATACTTTGGATTACTTCTTCAGCACTGTTAGGTATTTTATCTTGTTTTAACTTGTTTAGTAGTGTTGCCATAAAAACAATCATTCTTCAACTCAGAGTAGAATCTCGTTGCCATCCCATAATAACAGTACTTCCGAACACAATGTGAATGTAGCACTGAAACGTCTAAAAATGTGAATAATTTGTATGAATTCTGTGCTCCAAACTTAATTTTCAATATTATCGTATATTTGTAATAGCTGATGGGTAAATCAGTGAACACACTAAAGGCAAGAGTCAATGAAGGCAGATTTCAACTGAAAGTTCTCAAGAAAAGATCGTTTTTTTTAATAAACTGCAAAGTGGACCAGACTTCATCGCACACATAATTGCAAATTGGATTTCATAGCATGCAGTTTGGATCCGAGACTCTGTAGACGTCCTGCTGTGAGGCTTGTTATGGTGATGGTTGATACGTGAGTTCTGCTCGCTGTAAATTCTCTCTCATTGAGCCTCATGGCTTCATTTCTCAGTGTGGCAATACAATGTGGCATTATACTGTCTGACATGACCTCCCTTAAAGCCACAGCAAAACCCATGCGTGTGACACCCCGGCCTGTTGTCTTACTGCTAAAATCAAGACTTCCTGTGAGACAGCCGAGAGCGCAAGAAAATAACAACTTTATTTAACAGAGTAATAGATTAGATTTGCTCTTGTGATGCCTGATGCTTAAAACTTCACTAGGGGGGGTTGAGATGCAAAAAAGTACTAAAAGTAGCATGCTTTTTTTTTTTTTTTTTTTTTTGGATTAATAACAGATTTCTGTATTTTCGTCTGGCACCAACAATCATGCAACTGTCCATTTTTTCCCCATTCTGATGGTTGATGTGAACATTAACTGAAGCTCCTGACCCGTATCTGCTTGATTTTATGCACTGCATTGCTGCTGCATGATTGGCTGACTAGATAATCGCATGGATGTTTGTTGGTGTCGCACAGGCTGGTTTGAGTCTTTCTGGGATTTTCAGTCACAACAGTCTCTAGAATTTACTCCAAATGGTGCCAAAAACAAAAAACATCCATTTGAGCGTCAGTCCTGTGGATGGAAACGCCTTGTTGATGAGAGGTCAACAGAGAATGGCCAGACTGGTTCGAACTGACAAAGTCTACGATAACTCAGATAACCACTCTGTACAATTGTGCTGAGAGGAATGTCATCTCTGAATGCTATTCTGAGATGCGGGTTGGCGCTGTTTTGGCAGAACGAGGGGGACCTACACAATATTTACATTTACATTCATGCATCTGGTAGATGCTTTTATCCAAAGCGACTTTCAGTGCACTTATTACAAGGACAATCCCCCCGGAGCAACCTGGTGTTAAGTGCCTTACTCAAGGACACATGGTGGAAGCATCATGATATATTGTTTTTGACATGGAACCATGGAAGTACCTTGATTTTACCATGATTGTTATATGCACCATGTTAATACCATGTATTCTGGATTAAAGTTTGCTTGGAGGTGGGGGTTCGCCCAGAGCGCCATTCAAGCAAGAACCGCCACTGTGGTGATAACATGTTTTTTTTTTTTTCAAAGGTTTCTTGCATCAAAGATCAACACCAGAGAAATGTTCAACCAAATGACCTGAATTTGTTAGTGAAATAAGCACAATACTTTATTTTGAAAGAGTTGTGTGATGTGTGTTGTTTTGTCTCAGTGGAGTAGAATGAAGTGCACTGAAGGGGCAGTTCAATACTGTTTAACTCAAAAATAGACATGACCTCCAGATCTCCTCTCAGGGGTCACCACTCAAGGCTATAGTCAACTTTACACTTCAAGTGGAAAGTCCGTGCACTTATAAATTATGTAAGCAGTGCAGACCTCTCGTTCATACTATATTTGGCTTCTAGCCGTGTTTCATAGATTTGTACATTTTTCAGAAGAAAATGTGAATGTGATTGCCCATGCAAAACTCCCCACCATGAGGTTAGGCTGTTGTGGATGGTAGCCAGGGCATTGCTATGCATTGCTATGCGGTTCGTACTGCATTGCTAGTGTGTTTGACATAATGTTTAACACGTTACTTTGAAGTGTCATTAAGATATCATGGTGCATGAACTTTAGTAAAATAGTTCTACCATGTGGTGCCACCCCAGTACAGTTTTGCAAGGGAACCATTCAGTGTCATTGTTATATATCAAAGTACCACAGTAATGCCACCTGATACATCACTGTACCTTTGTACCACCAGAAATGTTTTTTCTACAGGAAGCATTAATCATCTCTGCTTTCTAAGGTCTGTGTTTGAATGGCAAATTGCCTGCTGGCATTACCGTCTCTAAAAGAGCCTTTAATGGCAGGCTGCAGGAAACAGGGCCAAGCTATTATTCCAATCATCTTTCTCCTTATCTATGATTCATACCATTGTCGAATTATTGAATCTCCAAGAGCACTATTGAGTCAAAGTGATGAAGAGGAAGACAAAACCTTTATTCACCACAGATTGCAGTTTGATGAAGCATCACTAATCATCTCACCACGTCATAGTTCACGTGTGTCAAACTCTCTTCATTAATACATGTGAATAATAAATAAAATGCATATAAAATTCATATATATGAACTTTACAGTCTCTTCTGTGCCTATATATATACTGTATATACTATATATGGTTAGTGTTGTTAAGTTATGTATCTGTGTGAAATATTAATATTAAAATTAAATAAATATTATTACAGAGATAGAATGTTACCTTAATGTTTGGAGAACGTTCCCCTAACGTTGTCTTAGCCTCTATGTTTCATTGTGCTTTCTGCAACCCTGCTGTCTGTCAATAATCAATCTAAAATCCTTCAGTTGTCAGATATAAACCTCCCTGCAACGTTTAATGCAATGTTATAAAATAAAACTTTGAAGGAACACTTTACGAATTGGTTCCCAATAACCAAAGGAGAACCATTCGCTAATGTTTCAAACCAGTTGATTTCGGGTAAGGTTTTGGTCAGTTTTTCCAGCATTACTTCGGGTTGGGGATCAGGTTGGTTAATGAAAAATCTATTAATATTATTATAAGTATTTTTATGATATAAGAGCTACAGTGGCAAGAAAAAGTATGTGAACCCTTTGGAATTAGCTGAGTTCCTGGATGAATTGCTCATAAAAATGTGATCTCATCTTCATTAAAGTCACAAGTATAGACAAACACAATGTGCTTAAGCTAACAACACACAAACAATTATAATATTTCATGTGTTTATTGAACACATTCAAAGTGCTGTGGAAAAAGTAAGTGAATCCCTAGGCTAAAGACAACAAAAAAACAACACAAAAAATAAAAGTAAAAGAGTCAGGAGTTGGCAAACCTGGCATCCAATTAATGAAATGAGATTGGAGGTGTGGGTTAGAGCTGCTTTGACTTATAAAAATCACTCAAATATTTTGAGATTGCTATTCACAAGAAGCATCTACTGACGTGGATCATGCCTCTCAAAAACAGATTTCAGAAGACCTACGATCAAGAACTGTTGCTTTTCATGCTGGAAAGGGTTACAAAGTTACCTTGAAGAGACAAACTGTCTATAAATGGAGATGATTTAGTACTATGGGTACTCTCACTAGAAGTGGCCGTTAGATATTCATCTGTCCACAGTTAGACAAACTGTCTATAAATGGAGGTGATTTAGTACTATAGGTACTCTCACTAGAAGTGGCCGTTAGATATTCATCTGACCACAGTTAGACAAACTGTCTATAAATGTAGATGAATTGGTACTATAGGTACTCTCACTAGAAGTGGCCGTTAGATATTCATCTGTCCACAGTTAGACAAACTGTCTATAAATGGAGGTGATTTAGTACTATAGGTACTCTCACTAGAAGTGGCCGTTAAATATTCATCCGTCCACAGTTAGACAAACTGTCTATAAATGGAGATGATTTAGTACTATAGGTACTCTCACTAGAAGTGGCCATTAGATATTCATCTGTCCACAGTTAGACAAACTGTCTGTAAATGGAGATGATTTAGTACTATAGGTACTCTCTCTAGAAGTGGTCGTTAGATATTCATCTGTCCACAGTTAGACAAACTGTCTATAAATGGAGATGATTTAGTACTATAGGTACTCTCACTAGAAGTGGCCATTAGATATTCATCTGTCCACAGTGAGACAAACTGTCTATAAATGGAGATGATTTAGTACTATAGGTACTCTCTCTAGAAGTGACCGTTAGATATTCATCTGTCCACAGTTAGACAAACTGTCTATAAATGGAGACAATTTGTTACTATAGGTACTCTCACTAGAAGTGGCCGTCCAGCCAAGATGACTCAAAGGACACACCGCAGAATGCTCAGTGAGGTACAAAAGAGCCCTAGAGTGACAGATAAAGACTTGAAGGAATCATTGGAACTGGTTAATATCTCTGTTCAAAGTGTTGCTGATGGAATTCTGCACGAGTGTTTGTAGCTTGCTAGCCTACTTAGCATTGCTTATTCTTATATATTTATCATTATATCTTTTGACATTTTACCACGTGCTTTGGGGTTTTCCTGCTTTTCTACTGTTTCATCTGTGTGTATTGTACCGCGTGCACACGTTTACCTCGTTTTTAAATTTTTTAACTTTTTTTCGCTTGTCTACATCTCGCGTCTCGACTGCATGCATTCATTTTCTCCACTGTGTTTTATATGGATTATTATATCAATCTCAAACATCTGCTGATTAGGAACCACATCGATCTCAAATCCTCACCACTCAAGAACAACCATAACAACAACAAACAATTGTGGTAAGTCATGGCATCCGCTCATGTTATTTCATCCTGCATTATATGCCACATGTTTACTATAGCTTCTTACATCAGCAGTGAGGGATTCACATGTGATAAATGTAAGGAATTATTCAGGCTGATGGAGAAGTTTAATGAGCTAGAGACACACATCTGAACGCTAGTGGAGGTCAGTGAGAAAGAGAACCTTGAAGATACTGTTTCGGATGCGGGTAGAACAGCAACCAACATACACACTTTGGTTCCAGATCTAGAGCCTCCGCAGCAGGGCGATTGGATGACAACTTGGCGGCATACTCGCTCAGCAAAGCTCACCACTTTCCTACATTGTTAAATGTATTTCGTGTGCAAGAGCATCTGACAACAGATCAAATATACAAATGCCAGCTAATGCTAAAAGTAGATTTTTTTTAAATGTTATTCATGTCGACACTAATGATGTCTGACTTTGCCAGTCGGAGATCACCAGAGATAATGTTAAAGAGGTGTGTGAACTTACAAAAACTATGCCAGACACTTTAATATGTTTGGGGCCCTCCCTGCCCATCATGGTGACGAGGTTTATAATAGATTAGTGTCACTGAATGGCTGGATGTCTGAGTGGTGTGCGGAGAATAGCATATGATTTATAGACAATTGGAAGAGTTTTTGGGGTAGACCTAACCTGCTAAAGAGAGACGGACTCAATCCTTTCAGGGAAGGTGCCACTCTCCTCTCTAGTAATTTAGCTCATAGTCTTAATAGTGATAGTATTTGACTTACTGGGACCCAGATCAGGAAGCAGGCAAACTGGTTAATCCGAACGTCTGCTAGCCTTCTTAAGACATCACACAGATCACATAAACAACAACACATCGAGACTGTATCACCTAGATATCACATAGAGACTGTGTCTGTTCCCCGAACTACCAAACACAAAACTCTCATTTATAAAATTTTATTATGGTCAAACTTGAAAAAAAATAAATAAATAACAATTTAAAGTAAACATCATATAAATGTAGGGCACTAAACATTAGATCTCTTTCTACCAAACCACTAAATGTAAACTAAATGATTACAGATCATAGATTGGATGCGCTCTGTTTGAAACCTGGATTAAACCAGATTAATATATTAGTTTAAATAAATCTATTAAATTTAATTAAAGTTATTGTTATAAACATGAGCCTCATCTGAAGGGTCCAGGAGGAGGTGTTGCTACAATTTACAGTGAAGTTTTTGGTGTTATTCAGAGGACAGGAAATAAGTTTAACTCTTTTGAACTAATAATGCTTGAAGTGACACCATCAGATATAAATAAAAAATCTCTGTCATCTTTTGTCCTTGCTACAGTGTACAGATCACCCAGACCTTATTCTGATTTACTTGGTGAATTTGCTAATTTTCTATCTGATCTAGTAGTTAATGTAGATAGAGCTTTTTGCTGGTGTCTTCAACATTCACATAGATAATGAAAATGACACATTGGGATTAGCATTTATTGATACTCTCAACTCTCATGGAGTCAGACAAAATGTGACAGGACCAACTCATCGCCTATAGAAATTACCTCATCTTTTCTTTGTTGTGATCAGCTAATGTCACTCAATCTACACCATGCTATCATTCAGGTAGAACTATTCTTTCAACCACTAAAGATAGCTTCACTAATAATCTTCCAGAATTGTCACACATGCTCAGTAAGTTAAAAAGTCTAGAAGAACTTGATGTAATAAAAGAAAATATAAATACAGTCTTCTCTAGCACTCTTGATCGTGCCGCCCCCTTCCATTAAAGAAAATTAAAGAAAAAGTTCCTGCACCATGGTACAATGATAGATGATACAATTATAGATAACGACATTCTCTTGAAAAGGCTGGAGAATAATGTTGGTTTAGGTCCTATTTAGCAGACTGCTATCACTTTGTATGTGTAAATTTGGAATTGTCAAATAAAACAAAAGTTAAGTATGGAGTGCCGCAGAGACCAGTTTTAGGGCTTTTCTCCTTATATATGCATTCTTCCACCTGAGAAATATTGCTAAATTACAACACATGCCCTCTGTTGCTGATGCTGAAAAATATATTCATGCATTCATGACCTCAAGACTAGATTACTGTAATGCATTACTGGGAGGATGTCCAGCAAGTTCAGTAAATAAGCTTTAATTGGTTCAAAATGCAGCAGACAGAGTGCTGACTAGAACCAAGAAATATGATCAAATTAGCCACATTTTATCATCGTAATATTGGCTACCTGTTAAATTTCATTTTAATTTTACAATTCTGTTAACTACATACACAGCTTTGAATGGGCTCCTCAGTACTTAAGTGACCTTCTGATTCACTATATTCCATCACGTTCATTACGATCACTTTTGGCCCTAGAATATCAAATAGTTCCTAGAATATCAAAATCCATGAAAGGTGGTAGATCCTTTTCCTGTTTGGCTCCAAAACTATGGAATAGTCTCCCTAAAACTGTTCGGGATGCAGAAACACTCACTCAGTTTAAGTCTAGACTAAAGACTCATCTATTTAGCCAGGCACACACCTAATTTATCCATCAACTCACAATTAGGCTGTTTAGTTAGACTTGTCAGAACCAGAAACATTCATCAAGATCTATAAATCTATAAGCATTAAATTGAATGGCATCTATGCTAATATTATTCTATATGTTTCCATTATTCACATCCAGAGGTTACCAGAGCTGTCCAGATCCAGCTCCGATTCTGCTTGGTGTCGGACTCCACTGCTATGTGAGAGATGACAACAAACTACAGCCAGTGCTAGCAAGACATCACTTCAGTGATGACGTTTTTTTTACTTCAGAGGATGAACTGATGCCACCTCTAACTGTAAGACATGGGATACTTCATATGCCACAGCCTGTACCTTGGATTGGATCTCATCAAACCTCACCGAAATGACCTGCCGGTTGAACTGCGATGCACCGCACTGATCTCTGCCTGCATCACCTTTGTCTAATGATGGACTTCACTCTTATAATGGAATATATAGACTATCATTTAATTGCCAACAAAAGCCTTCATCAGCCAAATAACAAGGACAATTGCATCTATGTGAACGTCTGAAGTTAATCCAGGATGAACTTCAACAGGTATGTTAAACTTTAAACAGGTATGGTGTTCATGGCAGGACATCATGAAGGAAGTCGCTGCTTTCCAACAAAAGCATTGCTGCCTGAAGTTTGCCAAAGACCACCTTGACACTTCAAAACACTACTGGGAGAATGTTTTGTGGACTGATGAAACTAAGGTTGAATTGTTTGGGATGATCATGCAGCACTATGTATGGCATAAAAAGGGCACCGGATACCAACATGAAAACATCATCCCAACGGTGAACTACGGTGGAGGGAGCATCATGATTTGGGGATGCTTTGCTGCTTCGGGGTCTGGACCGCTGCCATCATCGAGAGGGAAATTAATTCCAACGTTTATGAAGATATCCTACAGGATAATGTCAGGGTGGCAGTGTGCCAGCTGAAGCTCAGTAGAAGTGATGCAGCAGGACAATGACTCTAAACATCGAAGTAAATCCACAACAGAATGGCTCAAAATAAGGAAAAACAACATATGCAGTTGCTGTATGTTTACTGTCTTTTCAACAAAAAAATTAGCATACAAACCTGTACTTTAGGATGTATTAAATACTGTATAATAATCCCAAAAAATGATGTGTAATTTCACTAATGGTTTACTGAGATGTGAGTAATAAATTAACAAAGGCAAGATTATCAAACCTGCTCTGTATAGCATTTGTAGAAATCAATCATAATCCCTAATCTAAATCTGTGTGGGATTAAATGTTAAATTATAGTTGCTTTGTTTATTTTCATGAAGCTCTTCTGAAACTGGTATTATTTCCTAGAAATGTCTTCCCTCAAATTATTACTGATATTCAGCAGACGGTCTGCTGTACCCTCAGTCTGTCTGTTCAGACGTGAGTAAAAAAATATCACTTTTGCCCTCCAACTTTTTTCTAGAGGAAGTCGGTCATCTCGTTGCTCAAGGTCTGTTTCCATCTCTGCTCATTACACTTCCTCTTCACTGCTGTAGTTTCCTGTCACAAACATTAGAACGGCTCACTGAACAGACTACTGTTGATCAAGTGAACTCGGACGAATACACAATCTCTGTGGCAATTCTAAAATGTAGTCTACAATAACTGTTAAACATAGTTTGTCAATCAGATTACAAAAAACAAGGATATTAGCTATGTTAATATCGATACGATGGGCTTTTGAAGATCAATGATATATATATATATATATATATATTGCAGAAATAATGTTAAAAGATGATGAAACCATGGGACTCTTGCTGGAGGGAAAAACATAATTGTGTAAATGACTCATTTAAAACAGTCATGAAATCTCTAAACTGCAAGGAGAACTCACTGTCTCTCTTTCTTCGCAATGAAGACATATCAAATGGATGCATGGATGACCTACTTCATTTGCCCAAATGTGCAGTATACAACCAGGAATACTGTTTTCCACAACTTAACTTGACCTTCTTTAATTGGCCTGCCAATTTGAACACAAAATTGGATTTAAAAAACAATGACAGCTCTCTAAATTAAACATGGCGAGGTCATGCAACAATGTCTTGGTTCCAGAAGTATTTTTCCCATTTATTTGTTCAGTAGGGATTCTAGAAAAACTCTTCATAAAAGTGTTTTAAGACATGAACCAAACAACTCTCAACCAAACTTTGATATGAAGCAAAATAGTATTTGAGAATCAGACAAAAGGACAAAGTTATAAGACTGTGTACTTAACGTCTTTAATGAGGGAATAAACTACAATCCCATGAAGCATTGTGAACGACGTAATCGAATTGAGAAACCATTGCTTTTCTAGTCTCTGCAGAGCTCCTTTGGCGCACATTGTTTTCCACAATTCTCTGATTGGTGCATGTTTCTCTGCAGGATCATGGGTACTGTAGTTCTTTAAACACCCTTTTTAACCCTTTAAGCTTGGATGGGCTTGCTGGTGGCCCTGCCAGAAAAAAATTAGAATCAACAAAATATCAATAACTACAGTCTTTAACAACACAATAAGTATCGGTTGAAAGTTTAGAAGCTCTACTTTCCAATGCAATCAGAATAAGTGCTTTGAAATTTGCAGATAAATCAGAAGTGTTTCATTTTGACAATTAAAACAAAAATTGCACTGTACATACGGTATTATTGCAATCAGTGAAAACATCAACCTCATCAAATAAACGTGTCATATGTTGTTGTAAAGCTCTCAAAGAGTAGAATACAAACATCCTATTTGTTTCACAAATATAGCAAGTAATAGCTAATTACGTATGTTGATGTTGCTTATATACCGCGTTTTCACATATAACTTCATAAATATTAACCGAACATAAAATATAACATACCGTTAATTAGAGGAGGTGATTATCTTTCAAACGAGCCCTCACACAAGATAATCAGATGTATAGATCATTAGATAATCCGCATGAAGCACAATGTTACATATGACCACCAGGAGATGGCGCCAAACACATGACACAGACTCAATGATGACTCAAATGACACAGAATGAAACTCATTCTGTGAAATCTCATTGCTAAAATCATGTCTGCATGCTATGCAAACCTTTAGTCATTGTTGTGCTTATGTACAAATATTATGTTTTATTTGTTTGGACACTAGGAGACGTTTTTGGACATTATGATTAATAATTTTTGTAATGTTATAACTTTTGATTGCTTTGTCGTATCAACACGTAATTTTACTCAGATACAGTTGGCACGATTGGGAACAAAACAAAAGCAGTTTGTTGGAGCCACCTTATTTACACCCATAAAAATATAATGTCAAATAAGTACATTTTTGTCTTTTTTGTGATTTTTCAGCAGTTTTGTAGCCTGAGAGTCTCAGAATGCTTCAATCTATATCATTAAAAAAATCTGAAAAGTTTTTCTTTACAATGATACCAAACACTTGAAATGTTGTTGAAATAACGTGGACCAATGTCTTCATCAGAAGCATATGCCATTGTTTATATACCTCAGAGATCACGGTACATCTGATTTAAATGTTTATAAGTTATTGTTTAAAATCAATTCGCCTATGGAGAACGTGAATGAGATTTTTACTTCCGGAACCAAGATTATTGCGTATATTATTTCTACACAAAATAGTTGTAAGCAGTACACTCATTTTCCATTCCAAACAGCTGTAGTGTTGTGCTCTCCACACCTCATATCCTCAAATAATCTCTGTCTAGTCCTAAAATGAGCCCCAAAACTGCCCCAAAACAAGAGCTCTGTAGTAGCAGATAATGCTCCTTACTTGAGCATGACTTAGGGAATCATTTTTGTGAGCATGCAGGCAGTGGTTGGCAGCAAGAGTTGAATGCAGGGGAACACGACACCTGCTCAGGGCTTTAAATAACTTCTCTACCTCGGCTGTCAGGAAAACTCGTTTTTGCTGTAGGCGAATGTTCTATGCACATGACATTTATTTGCCACATAGCTACTTAAGTTTGTGCCAAAATCTATTTCTCAGAAGTTGGCACCACATAAACGGCATAAGGATTAACAAATTGGAGTGTTTACATCACATTTGCATTACATTTAAAGTCGTAGCGCACAGTGCATGCAAGTGCACAGATGATGTAAATGAGAGTCACCGGAGATCAGGGTTAGATTGTTTTGATGCTGGAGAAGTTGCATGTTGTGTACATAGTATTTTTAATATATGCACACTTAAAGGGCACCAGCTAGCATCCTTCATGAGCTAAAGATAATAATAGGGTCTTAACGTGCCTAATCATTCTAGAGAGTTTATCATGAGATGAGAAAACAGACAAATAACCAGTCTTTAAATATCACTAGCCAACTGTATCTCTAAGACACCAACATTTAAGACTTTGGCACTTTACAGGATCTTTCAAAATAATGTTATTGTGCAGTTTATGTGCCTATATTTGATCTTGAGCTAAAGCTAAAAACACTACATAAAAGCCGCATTTATGTGTTATTTAATGACTGTATTCTCAGGCACTCAGAAGCTTCATACTGTATGTACAAAAGAAAAATGCAACAGCAACCAGCACTTTTGCGGCTTCGATTGTCTAAACTAATAAATCACTCTCACTTCCAACATCTTAAATATTTATCATGCATTAATTAAGCCCCAGTTCCCTTTTCGGGTCTCGAGTGTGTGGAAATATACGCCTACGGCCAGCATCATAGTTCTTATTTCCCATGGTTGTGTTGAGACAGTTTTTCCATGAAAAACGTATGGGAATGTTTTCTGACAAAATATTTATATTCTTGAAACGTTCTCTGCTGTAGTTAAGTGTGTGTTGATGTGTTTAGATTGTTTTGATGGGTGAACGCATCTTTATACTCATTCAACCTGACCACCTGCAACAATATCCACTGAGATTATAGGAATATCATTTACGTAAAAAAGTCGAAAGTAAAACAAAAACCCATATCTAAACTCCAGAACATCAAAGAGACATGGGGGTGGGCTTGTTTGACGTCGAAACATCCTCGCAGACCTTTCTAGCAACCACATCGCACACTTAAAGCCACTCAGGGCTCCTTAGCAACCACACATAACACCCTAGAAACCACATAGAGAAACACTAAAAGCCATTCAGAACATTATAGCAACCATCCAGAACACTCTAGAAACTACACAGCAACATCCAAACAACCACCCAGACTACCATAGTAACCACATCACACACTCAAAGCCACACAGAATACCTTAGCAACCATAGTGCACACTCAGTGCCACTCTGAACATCTTAGCTACCACTCGTAACACCCTAGAATCCACAGAGCATCATCCTAAAAACCATGAGGAACATCCCAGAAACCATATATTAACATCCTAACAACCACCCAAAGTTACTTAGCAACCAAATTTCACACTCAAAGTCACTCAGAACATCTTAGCAACAACACTTAACACCCTAGCAACCACCAAGCATTGTCCTAAAAACCACCCATAAGACACAATCAACTACATAGCAACTAACTAGAAGCCACTCAGAACACCTAAGAAACCTTATAGTTATGTCCTAACAAACACTCAAAATACCTTAGCAACCATCCAGAACACACTAGCAAACACATAGCAACATTCTAACAACCACCCAGAACACCCTAGCAACCAAATTGCACACTCAAAGTCACTCAAAACATCTTAACAATCCATCAGAACACCCTAGCAACTACACAGTAACACACTAGAAGCCACTCAGAACACACTAGCAACCACAAAGCAGTGCACTTAAAACCACTCCTGAACACCCTAGAAGCTACATAGCAATGCACTCAAAGTCACTCAGAACACCTTAGCAACCACCCATTACACCCCAGCATGCAACCACATAGCAACACACTAATAGCCACACAGAACACCCTAACAACCACATATAACCACCTGGTAACTACACAGCAACATATTAAAAGCCACTCAAAACACCATAGCAACTATTTTGAACACGATATGTTTCAAACTAACAACCACACATAACACCATAGCAACTATATAGAAATACAATACAAGCCAATCATAACACACTAGTAAATACAAAGCCACATAGAACACCTTAGCAACCATCTTGAACATCATAGCAACCACATAGCAGCATACTAAAAACACTCAGAAAACCATAGTAACCACATTCCAACACACTCAAAGCAACTCAGAACTCCTTAGCGACCACCTACTACACCCCAGCAAGCAACCACATAGCAACACTCTAAAAGCCACACAGAACACTTTAGCAACATCCAGAACACCATAGCAACCACATATGACTGTCCTAACAACCACCAATAACACCTTAGCAACCGCCTAGCAACACACTAAATGTCGCATTGAACAACTTAGAAACCATTCAGAACACCATAGCAACCACATAGTATTGTCCTAACAACCACACATAATACTTTACTAACTACACAGCAACATGCTACAAACCTGCTCAAAACACCTTAGCAACCATATAGAATACCCTAGCAACCACAAAGAACTGTCCTAACAACCACCAATAACACCTTAGTAACTATATAACAACACACTAAATGCCATTCAGAACACCATACCAACCACATAGCAAAATACCATTCAGAACACATTAGCAATCACATAGCAACCCCTTAGATTCATGGTGGTGAGTTTTGCATGGCCTACTACTCACATATCCATCTAAATGTATCTATTTTGATATAATTATTAAATCTTGACATAATTCAATTCTTTGTCTTTCAGCTTCCTGTAATGAGCGGAGCTTTCATGGACACATCGCCTGTTGATGACTGCAGCACAGAAAACTATCTGTTTAACTCATCGGCCAGTGTGAATGCAGCACCCCCTGCATCAGCACCCGCGCAACAGGACGAGCAGCGCCAGGTGTCCAGTGATGCCATCTGGCTGTGGATTGCCATCATCGCCACCATCGGCAACATCGTGGTGGTTGGAGTGGTTTACGCTTTTACTTTCTGACCCCTCATTTCGTAAGGAACTCAACAAGGCTTAACAGACAATTGTAGACTGCATAGGGCATATGGCATCCCAAAGGACAAAAGTCACATATTGGTGGAGATGCTTTTAACAAAAATCATTATCCGCTAGCATTCACATTCATCTCAATGGCAGTTGCTCGGCTGGTGCATGCAGCCCTGGAAGTACAGTATTTCAGCCAATCACCTGAACTGTAAAATGCCATGTGACTCATTTATCTGGAGCCTCAGGAAAATGATATCATGGCTAAACTGATTGGCTGACTGCAACACAAGAGCACGCACAGTCCCAATTCTTTACTAGCGAGCTGTGACGTCAAAGGCAGCAGACAGCAACATATCGTTTATTTCACATTTTTAGCACTATAACGCCGTGTGTATCAAATATGATACACAACGTTTGACGGCTCCTGTTTCACTCTTTGTTCAAGCTGACGAGCCAAACATGATATGTAAGTTTCACATGTTTATGGCACTGTCTAGTCGTTATTTGTGAGAAAAAAGTGGTTTCAATGTTTATGTCGATCTATTTAAAATGGCGGCGGACTTGCGCAAAAAGTGACTCTTATTTTGGGATAAATGACAGCTTATTTTAATAAAGTAAAAGTGACAGTAATGGTTATAATGTTACTGAGATTTTAAAATGAGTATTTGCTGAATATACTTTTAAAATTTGAAAATAATTTTATTGTAAAATCCTCTTTGAAATCCATGTATCTAATATGATACTACAGGCTTTTGATGTGTATCTCTGAATCACCATTACATTACACTCATACATACTGTCAAAGATCTCATTCAATTACATTACAAGCTATTATGATGTCATCTAACCATAAGAGCCCTATAATTTTCCTCGAAAAATGTATGCCCTCTAATGTGACTGGTTGGACAGTTTTTTTACTTTATTTTATTTGACATGAGCTCTATAATCAGTAGTGGATCCTGGCATTGGCGATATAGGCAGCTGCCTAGGAGGGTACCTGATCGGCCGTCCACAGAGCTCGCAAGACAGCGATGAGGAAAAGGTGCCCCGAAATGTGCCGCCTCGCCCCTGGCTCACGATGGGAGACAGGTGCCCCAAATCGTGCCATCCCACCCCCGTAGAGACCTCGCAAGATCACGATGGTGGAAAGATGCCCCGAGTTGTTCCTGACAATCTCCTCAGCCTCTCTCATCATTTACACACTCTCATGCCATTCCAGAAACATGTCTTTCTTTCTTTTGCAGAACACAAATAGAAGAATATCTCAGCACTCTCCGTCCATAAAATGCAAGTGTATGTTGGCCAGAACTTTGAAGCTCCAAAAAGCACATAAAGGCAGCATAAAAGCAATCCACACGACTCCAGTGTTTAAATCTATGTCTTCAGAAGCGATATGATACATGTGGGTGAGAAACAGATCAATATTTAAGTCCCTTTTTACTCTAAATCTACACTTACACTTTCAGACGTGAAAGTGAAACTAGCATTCAAATGTGCTTGGTACTGAGTAACAACATGTACTTACTATAGGTTTATGGTTAGGATTTGGTTTAGGGTTAGTTGCTTGTAATTATGCATAATTTCCTGTTATTAATATAGTGATTACATGTAATATGTTTAAGAAGAACATTGTAAAATAAAGTTTTACCCCATTTTTATTGACTTCTTGAACTGGTTTACAAAAGAGCGTCATATGACAGCAAAAACATGTGATTTACAGTAAGTCCTCACTTTCTTTGAGACGCTACTGTGTTTCCTAAATCAAGACTTTACAATGTGAATGCACTTTATTCATAAAAACTATTTCATTACTGTTGTGCATCGATGTTAGCAGCATTTACTAGCGCGTCTGGTGCCTTCCTTATATGGTGTATTCATGGGCATGGGTTATGATAATTAAGAATGAGCGTGCACACGCCCCCTGTTCACGACATCTGGGAAGTATGAAGCATTTATGAATCTGGCGGAATGTTTTCAGGAAGGTCCAAATTTACTCCACATTTACTCATTTATATACGAAAGTTTCATGAATGAGGCCCGTTGTCTCCATGCTTTTATCCTAAACCCGTTCCCATCTGGAGACCTCATGCAGGGGACATACAAATGGATTCATTGCTAATGAACATTCACTAAAAGAATTGGACCAACTCGAAATGTCCCCAAGAGACTCCAAAAGCAGTTCGGAGAACTGGAACTCAATTATTTGTATGCAGTAGGGTGAATAAAATAAGTCATTTATTTATCATATTCTTGAAGCAAGGTGAGTATTTTCATTGTTTTAATGGATCTGTAAATGAACTGATTGTTTGGTGATTTGTGATTAGGGAATTATAGTTCTGAATTTTGGGAATGACGAGCACAGTTCAATTCAAACAGAATCCAAATGATCAACAATGAGCGGAAAGAAACAATCAACTATTTAGAACTCTTTTTGACATCAACATTCTAAACTCTAAATTGCCTTCGATCCACTTTGGTCCAGTGGCAGCTGTTGCCATGGTGATTAATCCTCTCTAATTAAGAACATTAACGAACTCTTGATTAGATGGAGATGAGTGTTGCTGAAGGAGTTTGGAGTCAGGCTTTCTCATTATTTCCTGCCATTTTCCTTTGTTTGAACAGCGACAATATGGACTCAGTTCATCACAAGCTCTTGTAGCATTTAATGACATGCAGGAAATGAACTGTAGATATCCATCATTCAGTTTGCACTCGTTAATATGCTAATTCTAGATATCAGTTAATACCTTTCAATAGTTATAACGTTA